>PIJE02002556.1:62402-64716 GCA_002895965.2 Coryphaenoides rupestris
AAAACTGAAAATGACATTTATAGCAGCATAGCGCTACTGTGGTGGTTTATTAAAGGAGACATATTATACCACCAGGTGTGAGCGTGATTAGCCATTCCAAGCGGTTTCAAAAACCCACTTCACATGTATGGTGGATAGATCAGCCTACCAGCCTACCCAGTGGACTGATAGGCTCACACCTCACTTGATTACTCTCCCTCCCGAAAGTGTTCCACTTGTATCCCGCTCGACGGGCTGCGGTCGCCATGGAAACACGGCCATCGTTGGCATCACAGCATCGGTCCTTGGGAAGGTGGGGTGTGTGTGTGTGTGTGTGTGTGTGTGTGTGTGTGTGTGTGTGTGATGAGTGAAAAGCTCTGTGCGTCCCCATGGCAACGGTGTGGACTCCACATCCCGTTTGGACCGGGATTGACTCCGCCCCCAACCCTGACCGGGCTCGGGTCTGGGATGGAGTCCCTCTGTCACCGTGGCGACTAGCTGCTGTGCATGAAGTCTGGTTAGATGACAGAACCAGACAGCCAGGTTCCCTCTGGAACAACTCTGACCGCATTCCCACCCACGTGGAGAGTAGTTTGTAATAAAACCAACTTACCAACCAGTTACTTTTTGGGGGCGTTCTCTCCGTTTTAAATGTGTAATATAATTTATTTACGAAGGTAAGGTAAGGTATTAGACTCACTATAAATCGAGTCTAATACCTTACCTTGTCTTTTGACTGTTTCTTGTATTGCGCACAGTTTCCTTCTTTTAGTAGGCCTATGTGTCATCATTTTTGTGGAATTTGAGAACATGTAAAAATAAATGTGTCTGTGTATTACGTGAGCAATGCAGGGCCGTCATCTGAATGATAATCCAGTCGAGGTAAAGGAACAGTTTGGGAGATTCCTTTCTTGGCTGAAGCATTTGATTTCACCACGTTTTGTGTTGGAGTTTGTGTTTAGGGTCTCTTTGATGACTAATAATCGACATTGGTATGGTCCCTGAAAAAAACATCGGCCAACCCTTACTTTACATCACTCCAAACTCTCAAAAAACGTGCTTGCTTACATTCAACATTAATTTACCTCATCGCAACCAAGAACCAACAAGCGCATATATACTGCATATATATATATATATATATATATATATATATATATATATATATAACACACATATATATATACACATATATATCAGCGATCTTACCATTAAGGCAAAGGTAAGCAATTGCCTGGGGCCCCCAACCTGCAGGGGCCCCCAACCAGCTGCCCCCTCCCCAATCAGCAGGGGCTCGGGGCCTCCGGCCAGTAGCCCCCCACCATTGTCTTTGTAAATTATAATTGTGTATTTCTAAACAGAAAATAAAGAAAAAACAACGAAAAAACAAAAAAAAAACATCAGAATGCCCAAATCGTATTATCTGCCCCCCTCCCCTTTCGTGTTATAATGGACTATTCCATGAGTGATCATGACCGCGAAAAGACGAAAGACAGCAGCCAGGAAGTGAAGTGCTGCGGTTTGTTTATGAAAGAGGCGTGCGGTCGGAGTTCTGGTAAAATGAAGCGTAATTATCCAAGCGGGTCTAATAAGAGGAAAAAGCGAGAAGAAACTTGTTATATTATAATTGTTAATTTTGTAATTGCAATCTCACTCACACTTCACGCACAGTCTCACTCTCTCACTCATTCACTCTCTCACACACACACACACACACGCACGAGCGCTTGTCTGGTGAGATTTTTAGACAAAATAAATATTTGGCATTTTGACATACACTGGTGTTATATCTGAAACTTATTTCTCACATTCTACTCTTTATTTAGTGCAAGTATTGACAGGTCCCTTTGTGTTAAAAGAACGGATTTGAAGGGCCCCCTAGCTAAGTTCGCCTTGAGCCCCCAAATTGCTAAATTCACCACTGATTATATAAGAACTGGGGGCTGAGGGAACATGAAGAAGAAGAAAAAAATCATGGAGGAGAAACTTCCTCCATGTGATCAGAGCAATGAGAGCATGAAGAAGAGAAAAAGAGATTAGATCAAGTGCACCCTTGGCCTCAAAGTCCAAACACACGAAAAAAAGACAAGTTGCTTTGGTTTGTGCATTCCATCTAAAATAAAATAGTTTCACTTCTTTTGCTTTTATGTTGCGTTCAGTCAGGTATTTGACTCTCTCTCTCTCTCTCTCTCTCTCTCTCTCTCTCTCTCTCTCTCTCTCTCTCTCCCTTCCCTCACCAGCATCTCAGAGGAGGTGTATTGGGCCGTTTCTCTCTCCCCTCGTGCCTTTCTGATCTCCTGGGTATAGATGTGTTTCCCTTTTATCTCTACCCGCT
>PIJE02002557.1:11513-16513 GCA_002895965.2 Coryphaenoides rupestris
AAAAGAGAGGATGGGGAGGGGGGAGGGGGGGGTGGCCGTTCACAGAGGTTGCCTCTGCACTGCACTGCCACTGCCACTGCTAGGTAAGGATCCATTTGCTCCCCGCCACCGTCGTCCAATGGGAATGCGGACTGAGCTGTTGTCTGGGAGCTCGTGATTGGAAGACGACCTTGAAGGGTTGTTGTGTCGCCACCAGGTTTGGGGCTACGGGGGGAAAAGGGAAAAGTGAGATTAATACAGAGGTGTTAATGTTTTTTTTTTCTTTTCTTTTTTTTTCTCCCTTCATAGATCTCCCTCACTCACTGACACTCTTCCTCGCACTCTCTCTCTCTCTCTCTCTCTCTCTCTCTCTGCCTCTCTCCCTCTCTCACTCCCTCTCTTGCTCAATCTCGCTCCATCTTGCACCCCTGCTGTCTCTCTCTCACTCCCACTCCCATTCTCGCTGCCTCTCTCTCTCTTTCTCTCCCTCTCTCTCTCTCTCTCACATCCACTCTCGCTCTGTCTCTCACTCCCTCTCTCTCTCTCTCTCTCTCTCTCTCTCTCTCTCTCCCGATCCTTCTTTCGCTGCCTCCGTCGCTCCCGTCTCTCACCTTTTCATCTTTTGCTGTCGATCTGTGGCCCTCTCTCTCTCCTCTCTCCCTCTTTCTCTCTGTCTCCCTCTCTTCCCCTGATTGATGGCGCGGCCCGGCGGGTCCAGTCTGTTCAGAAACACTTACCTCACCCTCTCTCTCCTTGCCCCCCCCCCCCCCCCCGCTCAAACTTCCAGCCAACCCGCTGGCCGGGGCGTCATCGCAAACACAACACAAACCTCGTCGCGCAGGAGGATATCGGTGAACGCATTCTTTTTGTTGTCTTAAGTCACACAACTGAACAAAGCAGCCTTCATGTACTCGGGTTAAACACACTCCGAGGTATTTCAGTTGATCCATTTTCAAGTGAACTCCCATAATTCATCTAATGAACCTTGTGGAGTTGGGGGCCGGGGGGGCGGGTGGGGGGCGGGGTGATGGGTTTGGGGGGGTTTGGGGGGTTGTGGGGTGGGGGGGGGGGGTTCCACGAGGCCCCCGTGTTGTGATTTATGATTGGCCGGTGAGGGATCCTGCAGCGATCCATCATGGCGGGAGATGGGAATCATTGAGATGAATGGATCTCCTCCGGATTCGCTCATTATCCCGGCGCTAGGATTTATGCCCGGATTCCTTCGTCTTCAATTACACCCGCACTTCCACACCGTCAACATTAGCATGGCTCCGGATGAAGGATCATCTGTGCAATCGCTCTCTCCTCATCCTAGATCGTGGATGAGGGTGAAGTTTTCCAAGGGGATAGCGTATTGACAGCGCATTGTTCAAATGATTGCGGTTGTTTGAATGTACATGTGGTGGTGGTGGTGGTGGTGGTGGTTTCATACGTGGCCTCGTACCCTCGTTGACTGGGATTCAATTGTAAGCAATGGTAAACAACTTTAAGATGGAGAGTTCAGCTCTGTTAATTGGAATCTCATAATCCCCCACCATGGGAGGTTTAAATGCACATTTCTTCACGCATATACTTGGCAGACTAAACTTTGCACAAAGGCGAAACGTGAAATGGCTTTTTTTTTTTTTTTCAAAACGCATATTGCCATATCTGACGTGTTTTCCAAGTGAAGCAAGCAATTAGTGAAATCATAACAGGAGGGATGTGAGGGATCCGTGGTGATTTAATTGGATCGTGCCAAAGTGACAAAACACTCTTGGCAACAGTTTATCCGCAGCATTGCACACCTCACATTCTGGGTACATTGCAACACTGCAGTGTTATGGTATGGAACTAAAAACAACCAAGGTATTAGATTTAGGATATAAAATTAGTACGAATCAACATTTGTTCACATTTGAATAATGTGGCAATGTATAATTTTTCATGTCACGGTGTCTTTAACTGCAGGAACCAGCCATGTGTAGGCACAATATTTATGACACAAATGTTATTTATTATGTATTTGTATTTATTGAAGTCAATACGTTGGAGTGGGAATGTCCCCACGTCCATTGCGTGTTATTTGTATTTAGTCTGTGTTGTAGTCAGCTTTGAATTCTGTGTTTGTCATCGGGGTTTGTTGTCTGCAGTCTGTGTTTTGTAATCTGTGTTTTGTAGTCTGTGTTTTGTAGTCTGTGTTTTGTAGTCCTGTGTTTTGTAGTCTGTGTTTTGTATCTGTGTTTTGTAGTCTGTGTTTTGTAATCTGTGTTTTGTAGTCTGTGTTTTGTAATCTGTGTTTTGTAGTCTGTGTTTTGTAGTCTGTGTTTTGTAATCTGTGTTTTGTAATCTGTGTTTTGTAGTCTGTGTTTTGTAATCTGTGTTTTGTAGTCTGTGTTTTGTAATCTGTGTTTTGTAGTCCTGTGTTTTGTAGTCTGTGTTTTGTAGTCTGTGTTTTGTAGTCTGTGTTTTGTAGTCTGTGTTTTGTAGTCTGTGTTTTGTAATCTGTGTTTTGTAGTCTGTGTTTTGTAATCTGTGTTTTGTAGTCTGTGTTTTGTAATCTGTGTTTTGTAGTCTGTGTTTTGTAGTCTGTGTTTTGTAGTCTGTGTTTGTAGTGTAATCTGTGTTTTGTAATCTGTGTTTTGTAGTCTGTGTTTTGTAGTCTGTTGTTTTGTAGTCTGTGTTTTGTAATCTGTGTTTTGTAATCTGTGTTTTGTAATCTGTGTTTTGTAATCTGTGTTTTGTAGTCTGTGTTTGTAGTCCGTTTGCAGTCTGGGTTTGTGTGTAGCGCCCAGGCTTCCTTCATGTGATGTTGCTGTGATGTGAATACATTTCTCCCTTTGACGATCTCTATTTTATGACACGGTCAATAGAAATAAAAAAGTCTATTTTTCATTGGCCGCCGTCTGTTCAAGGTTTTTGGAAGACATGTTTGAAGGAGTCAGTGTCTGTCGGCTTCCTATTGATTTTGGACTCTTTTTTTTTTTTTTTTTTTTTCTTCATTCAAGGACAAACTAAGAGTTAGATGTGAGACCTTGACAAGACCTGCCCCGCTGTGGAATTCACTGAATCCATAGGGGGAGGGGTGGTGTGTGTGTGTGTGTGTGTGTGTGTGTGTGTGTGTGTGCGTGTGTGTGTGTGCAAATCGGACGATGCGGGATTGGTTCTCGGTTTCTATTTTCTGCATGCTAGCCTTTTTGCTATTTGATGTTTCTGCGTCTCTGTTGTTCTCGAGTGTTTGTGTGTTTGTTTGTGTGTTTGTTTGTGTGTTTGTTGATGTGTAGTTTGTTATGTGTTGTGCCCGCTGTCGCTCTGTAAGACACTGGATACCGTGGAGGAAGAGCAGAGGGCGGGTTTGGGAGAGGAGTGAAAGGTGCTATTAATCATACCCACTGTCAAGGTGTAGGCCACACACAAACACACACACACACACACACACATGCACACACACACACACACACACACACACACACACACACACACACACACACACACACATGCACACACACACACACACACACACACACACATGCAGACACACACACACACACACACACACACACACACACACTCACCCATCCCTCCACGGACACATCCTGACTGTAACCGTGTGCATGGTCACCAGAGGGTCACCATGCTCCAAAAAACGCAGACACCGTCACCCCTAATTTTCGGGCCGCCCCAGCGACTACATTTACATTTACATTTACATTTAGGGCATTTGGCGCATTTGTCGCTTTTATCCAAAGCGACTGACAAAGAGTACGTTATGTTAAATTCCTCTCTGCTCCACCCCCAGACCACTCTCTCCCACAGTCTCTGTGACAGGGAAGAGAGAGAGAGATGGAGGGGAGAGAGGAGAGAGAGAGAGAGAGGGAGGGGGAGGAGGGGAGAGATATAGAGAGGGAGAGAGAGAGAGATGCATGGGAGAGAGGGAGGGAGAGAGAGCGAGAGAGAGAGAGAGAGAGAGAGAGAGAGAGAAGAGAGAGAGATGGGAGAGAGAGAGAGAGAGAGAGGAGAGAGAGAGAGAGGGAGAGAGATGGGGGGGAGAGAGAGAGAGGGAGAAAGAGAGTTAGAAAGAGAGAGAGAGAGAGAGACAGAAAGGGAGGGAGAGAGAGAGGGAGGGGAGAGGGAGAGGGGTGGATAGAGAGAGAGAGAGAGGGAGAGAGAGAGCGATAGAGGGGAGGGGAGAGAGAGAGAGGGGTGGATAGAGAGAGAGAGAGAGGGAGAGAGAGAGCGATAGAGGGGAGGGGAGAGAGAGATAACAAAAATAGTGTTTCTCAACGTCACTGTAACACATTTTTATTTATTCGTTCAAATTCAAGGACCCCACACGGCATGGTTGGAGACATGGATCAAGGTTGATTACTGCTGCAACACTGAGCAGCTCTATAATGAGAACTAGCAGCTCTACAGAAGCCCACAGACAACAATTAAAAAGAGAGAGAGAGGCTTGAATGTGCGAACGCTTCCCCATTGTGCTGCAGCCCATTTACTAACGTGAAGTAAAACATTCTTTCAAGGATTTCAAGGACCCATGGGAACCCTGAAAACAACCCGCGACACACACACACACACACACACACACACACACACACACACACACACACACACACACACACACACACACACACACACACACACACTGCTGCCTTGCTCAAGAGGGTCCGACCACACCCCTGTCTCCAGGTGACGAGCGAAACAACCAATCGGCTACGCAACTCAGCCTCACCTTCAACAACAACAACAACAACAAACCACGTGCCCTTGAGCAAACAAATCCAACCATTCCCCCCCCCCCCCGCTCTGCTCTTGCCCTCTCACCCGGGTGGAGTCAGGGTCTGTCATGTATTCCATCACCCATCACTGCGTCTGCGCCGCTGAGCGACTAATCTACATCGTGTGAATAAGATTGGATGGGGGAGGGGGTCTGGGGTGAGGGTGGGGAGATGGGGAGATGGGTGGTGGGTGTGGGGGGGTGGGGGTGGTGGGTGGGGGCTCGGCCTCCTCCAGCCGGGGGCGATATCAGGTGGGGGTTGGGG
>PIJE02002557.1:21513-29013 GCA_002895965.2 Coryphaenoides rupestris
CCTCTCTCCTCATCCTCTCTCCTCCTCTCTCTTCTCTCCTCATCCTCTCTCCTCCTCTCTCTTCTCTCCTCCTCTCTCCTCTCTCCTCATCCTCTCCCCTCCTCTCTCCTCATCCTCTCCCCTCCTCTCTCCTCATCCTCTCCCCTCCTCTCTCCTCATCCTCTCCCCTCCTCTCTCCTCTTTCCTGATCCTCTCCCCTCCTCTCTCTTCATCCTCTCCCCTCCTTCCTCCTCTCCTCTTCCTCTCCTCTCTCCTCCATCCTCTCCCTCCTCTCTCTTCTCCTCTCTCCTCTCCCTCCTCTCTCCTCTCTCCTCATCTCTCTCTCTCTCTCTCACCCTTCTCCTCTCTCCTCTTCTCTCTCCTCTCTCTCCTCTCTCCTCACTCTCTCCTCCTCTCCTCATCCTCTCCTCCTCCTCTCCCTCCTCTCCTCCTCTCTCCTCATCCTCTCCCCTCCTCTCCTCATCTCTCCCCTCCTCTCTCCCTCTCTCCCCTCCTCTCTCTTCTCCCTTCTCTCTCTCTCCTCTCCCCTCCCCTCTCTCTCCTCCTCTCTCTCCTCCTTCCTCTCTCTCGTCATCCTCTCTCCTCCTCTCTCTCCTCTCCTCATCCTCTCTCCTCTCTCCTCCTCTCTCTTCTCTTCTCTCCTCATCCTCTCTCCTCTCTCCTTATCCTCTCCCCTCCTCCACTCACTTTCCCTCTCCTCACAACTGCCCCCCCCCTCTCCTCTTCTCCTCACCTCTGTTCCTCCCATCTGGGCTCCACATGTCCACATGAGATAAATATGAATAAACTAAATTATTAATATTAATATTGTTATTGTGTGAAGTCACATTTGTTTTTCCTGCATAGACAAATTGGAGGCGTCCGCCTACGTCAAATTCCGCCGCCTCCAGTGCTGTCAAAACTCACGGGCGCCTCCACAGAGACAAGGTCCAGGAACTTTGGACTTGAGTCGCACTTTTTTGGCCTCTCGCTAAAAAAAACTTGACTGGGCCTCGTCGTGAAGCATCCCTGAATACACAATGATTGCACCGGCGGATGGACTCACGCCATTTCATTCGTACCTGCGCTCGTGGCATTACGCCGATGTGGTGCCTCCATATATGGTAATCAGCCCACTGCACCGGGGAAAGGAGTTGCCAAAACTACCAAAGAGGAAGAAAAGATCTGCAGTCGGTGGAAGGCACACACACGCACGCACACACACACACACACACACACACACACACACACACACACACACACACACACAAACACACTGGGTCCTCTTGTTGTTCTTGGGCTGGCCTCAATATCGCCAAACCAATACCGCCGCTGCTTCGGCTATCGACGGACCGCTGCGACCTTTAGCATAGAGAGACATAGACACAGAGAGAGAGAGAGAGAGAGAGAGAGAGAGAGAGAGAGGAAAAAACAACAACAAACACAACATGAAAAACAAACAACCTTCTCGTTCGTTTAGGTTCATCATTATAACGAGCGCTGCTGCTGCCATGGTAACGTGGATGCTTGATGACTCGACCGCCCCGCTGATGAAGTCTCACACAAGTTGCACCAGTCAGTGGTGGTATGGCTATCTGCACCCACCCCCCCCCCCCCCCACCCCCCCACCGCGTCCTGTACCCACCCACCCCCCCCCCCCCCCCATTCCCCATCTCAAGCGTTGGTTTATCTGGTGTGTGGCAGAAGGGGGAGTAATGTGAGACAGCGAGCGCGGCGGCAGGGAAAAACTCAGCCGTGATCCTCATACATGTGGATTCATCCACATCGGCATGCCATGCCTATTTGATGTGGGGGGTAGAGATATGTTTTTGGCTGTGAGCGTGGCCACACACACACGCACACACACACACACACACACACACACACACACACACACACACACACACACACACACACACACACACACACACACACACACACACAACGGCGACGACGACGGCGGCGATGTGATTCAAAGCAAACAGAACTAATTGAAAGGTGGGTGACGGTCTCCATTATTCATGGCTTGGTCATTATTTACTCTTTCTATTTGATGTTGTTCCATTGCACGGCTGCCACATAATTCGGATAATATATGCCAGGTCGTCGTCACACAGTGGTGTGTGTGTGCGACACTGCCCTGTTCACTGGCAAGCGAGCGCCTCCCTCCCTTCATTTATTAATTAATTAATTAATTAATTAATTAATTTTGTACGAACGACGACGTGGGTTTAACGACACACAATGCCCCTCACCTCAAGTCGAATCGACTTCTCGCTTGAGTTTTATTTGACGCCGTGCGGCTGAACTAAAACAGAACGGTCCACCAATGGAGAATCGTCAAGAAGATACGCCGGTTTCAATTCCTCCCATTTTGATCTCCCTTCGTTTGATCTGTCTCCCCCAATGGATTTGGTTGCACTTTTTTTTTTTATACTTTGTACATCCGTCATCACGTATCCACACCACGCGCCAAGTCGTTATTGAATCATTTTTTTATATTTTTATAAGTCCTGACCTTATCCTTGGATTGAATTTTGCAAACCAACTCAAGATGTGATAACGATAGTGAGCGAGCATACCCGGGTGAAAACATTGCATACTTAAATGTAACAAAAATATACTTAAGTATTCTACAATTCACAAAAGTATCATTTTTTACTTACTTTAAGACATACTTGCACATGCCTTACACAGCCCTTTCGTCTTATTTTAGTTTATTTAGTATATATTATATTTATATTAATGGGCTGTTCTGCCATTTTTACGGCCAGGGTTTTTATTTTCAGCCACGCCCTTCGTCCGTTCCTTGGTGATACACGGAAGCATGTTTACATTGGACACGGCTGAGAAAGCACTTTATTCAAATCCAAATGTATTATTTTCACACTGTTCAATATTATTTTGTCACAATGCAGTAAAGAGGTAGGTGGGTGGAGGACCCAAATGCAGGCAGCACGATTAACTGAAATTATTTAATTCAAAAACGGAACACATGAACAATCATATAACTAGCACACACATGGGTAACAGAACAAGCGAATAAAACATGAAACAATAACTAGACTGGAACCTCAGGGGAAACACACAAGGAAGGAGGTACACTGTGACAGGCGGGGGCACAGACAGAACACAACAAAGACAAGTGGTCAATAATAAGGCTCAGCAGGAGGTGCAAAAACCCAGAACATCATTTGCTCAAGGGGGACAGAGACGGACTGTGACGTATGTTTTGCTATTATTATTATTATTATTATTATTATTATTATCATTATCATTATCATTATTATTATTATTATTATTATTATTCAGTAAGTTGCATCACTGATGCTTGCAATGTTTGTGAGTCAAACGAAAAAACAAAAAAATGGCCGACTTACAAGACTTTGCTGTACAAACGTCTTGGGTCTCTCTTCACGTGTTCTCGAACGCACCGCAGCGAGCGACGGAGAGCGAGCCGTACACTATACCCAGCATGCCGTGCGGCGGTGTCACAGTTAATAGGGAGCCCCTCTCAGTACACCCGTTGATGGGTAGAACGGCTGTCGAGAAACATCGGAGGGACGGCGTGACATACAGAGACTCCCTCCATTTTAGTTTGGTGTTGGGCACCCCAAATGCTTTTGGATTTATTATATATAACTGTGATATATTGCTGTTTCTTTTTGGACAAATGTACTTCTTGTGAGTCGCTTTGGATAAAAGAGTCAAAATGCTCGATATGTAAATGTGAACAGTGGCCCCCTACTGCACCTCCCCCTCAATTCTAGCAATAGAAGTGATTGACAGATTTTTTAATCTGGTAAATACCTTTCTTCCATCCACCACCTCTGGCCGAGTTGATGACCTTGTTGGCGATGATGCATTAAGATTGTCACTCGATTCTGTTGCTCCTGCAAAAACCAAAGAAATCTGCAAAACACCACAGAAAACTGATGAAAAGAAGCCAAACAGCTGAGAGACGATGGAGGTAAAAGGAAACTATATGTTCACGTCGACACTTTTAAAGATCAAGTTATAATTTACAATAATGCAGTCAGGAAGGACTGCATGAAGACAAGCCCATTCATCAAAGTTCATTTCACGTAAACCAAAATAATCCCAAAGGGCGTTTCCGTCCATAATTGATAACTCTTCTAAATCCATCACCTGCTCTCAGTTTGCATAATAAACTCTGAACTCTTAAATGAAAAGAATTGTCTTCAACTAGTTTCTGTTGCCAGCAAACGCAGACACTGGGATCTCCCTGCCCCATGGGCCTCCATCTGTGATGTCATCGTTTGATATGATGTCAGAAGACGCCATCAGTGAAGTAATGAGCCAGATGAAGTCTTCTGATACGTGTGTTCTAGACCACCATCCCAACCAAGCTGTTTAAATCCTCCATGCCCCATGGGTTTTTGAGACTTCAATGGTAAAACCTCTCCTAAAAAAATAACTATTTTAGATTAATCGGATGTTTTAGAGAAACTACTTGTTCATCGAAACCAATTACGACATTTTTAGAAAGGTTTTTGGTTTTTGAGACAACCACAGCACAGAGACTGCCCAACTGCCCAAGTTATGAACAAGCTGAGAATTATTGTGGATGCAAAAGATGTCGATGTGTGTTTTCTCTGAGACGTCAGTGCATCCGATGCAATCCACCACAATATTTTAATTGACAGACACAGGTGGGTCAGTCTGTCCACGTTTTAGCTCAGTTATATATAACTGATTCTGACAGTTGGACCGTTTTTTGTCCGCCTGGGTGCTTATGTTTTGCATTGAATGTGGTGTCCCTCAAGGAGGCTGGAGTGGAGTGTGTGTGTGTGTGTGTGTGTGTGCCTGTGTGCACGTGTGTGTGTGCGTGTGTGTGTGTGTGTGTGTGTGTGTGGTTGATGAGATCTGGTGCAAGCAGCCTCCTCACCTTGCCCTTGTCAGGCTGATTAGACTCTGGGGCTGCGGTGAGAGAGGCTGCACACCTGTGGTGCATGGGAATAGGCCCACCCGCCCACACACACACACACACACACACACACACACACACACACACACACACACACACACACACACACACACACACACACCCACCCACACACACACACACACACCTACACACACACACACACCGCAGCGTCACACACTCAGGGAGAGAGAGAGAGAGCGTCTGGGACATGTCAGCGTTCGCCACCTGCTCTGCGGGCCTGTAGCATCGCGCCGACCGTCCAATAAGCTGTTTGCATGGGACTTGTGTCCCGGGTTGTGGGAGGAGCCACAGCACGGCCACTTGGGTGGCGTGCGACTGCCACAGAAGCACAACCGGACCTTTATACCCTCATTATATATGCGCCCGCTTGGAAATATTATTCATCGTCACCGTGGCAATTACCGTGTGTTTAAAAAAAAATACATTGATTGTACACAATTGTACATCTATGGCTGGGTACAAACTTTTTGAAGCTAAATGAAGCAAAGCAGCAAGAAGGAAACTGCACTCGATGCTCGGCGGTTTTAGCAAACGGATGAAATCACAAACTGGGGAGTGATTTTATGCTCTGATTTGATTTTTTTTTCATTTCTCACTTCAACAAGGTCATTAGAACATCCTTTATCCGTCTTAGGAATATCGCCAAAGTGAGACATTTCTTTCCCTGCCCGAAATAATCACGCACACTTTTATTACTCGCCATGTAAAGGTTGAAATTAAAAACAGGATTCTGGATTTCCTGAGATATCCACAGCGAGGTCACAACGCCGCAGCCGGGAATTTTGGCTCAGACTGAGAGTTTGGATCACATTACTACGCCGCTTAAAAGGGACACTTCACCAACCGTCAAGCAGCTTTGGATCTTTTTCGATGGTGGGTAGTGTATATGCAAATGAACAGAGTGTACCTTTTCTCCATGTTGCCCTGCAGGACCACACGGACCTTCCCGCTACGTTTGTCTGCCGGCCGGCGGGTCATTTCAGTTCGATGTTTTTAGCCGCGTCTTAGCTCAACGCCGTCATTAACTGTAGCTGTGCCCCGGAGACACGGAGAAGCGTCGGCAACGTTGCACACTGTAAACGCGCAACACAGTCATTTTATAGCCTCGGTCTTTAAGTTCAAATCATTGCTTCTTACATTATTTTGAATCCCTGGTGTTTAGTGTTAATTGACTTCAGGGGGGCGGGCAGCGGCTCAGGAGGCGGAGTGGGTTGTCTGGTAACTCGAAGGTTGCTGCTACAATCCCCAGCAGGGCCTGGCTAAGTGTTGAGGTGTCCCTGAGCAAGACTACTGTAACCCCGAGTGCTCCCGATGAGCTGGCTGTTGCCTTGCATGGTTGACTCCGCCGTCGGCGTATGAATGGGTGTGTGTGAGCCATTATTGTAAAGCGCTTTATATACCAAGCGCTATATAAATGTTAAATGCAATCCATTTACCATTTACTTATATTTCTAAACATGTTATTATCTATTGTGGTCATTTTTTGTCTCTCAGAATGCTCTGTATTGATTATTTTGAATATTTACATTTGTTTATTAGTTTACATATTGCTATGTGAAGCAGTTTGGGCTGCATGCTGATATGAAAGGTGCTATTGTTAGCATCTTGTCCCTGTGCACGTGCACGTCAGCACCGTGCACGTGCACGTCAGCACCGTGCACGTGCACGTCAGCTCTGTGCACGTGTACGTCAACATAGCGCAGCTCACACACACACACCTCAGTACCGCTGCTGGTAGGAGACACACTGACTGTACATGTGTGAATATACTTTAAATTATGATAAAACTGCACAACAGTTTATAAGATGACACCATTATTCTCACAGTGCTTTTTTAAATGTAGCATACATTGTCCACACTTCTAAATTACTATTAAAATTAACTAATTTTAAAGTTTGCTCCAAATACACTGGTGACATCATCAAAGTGTAAGTGTACTATCAAACAATCTGCAATATCTTTAAAGTCTATTTCAAAGACACTAACACTAAAAGAGCATCTCAAGTATAAAGTAAAAATCAGGTTGAAATAATCAAAGTCTTGTGTACTTTTAGATGACAAAGCGTACTTTAAACTTACTTGGCGTACATAACGGCGTGCCGACTTAACATCATTTTCATAATGAACGAAGAGTACGATCTTAAAAGTACACTTCAAGCATAGAGTCTTTTTTTTTTCACATACACACACTTCACATACACACACACACACACACACACACACACACACACACACTGCATGCATTGCTCCACCCACGTCATCCTAATATTCACCGGTGCCGCCCTTCGCTTCACAACGAGCAGCCGGTGATGCGTCGGCTGGCCGTAGATGGCGACGGTTGCGATCTCTGCATTGTCCGCAGCCTAGCAACCGCAACCTTGGTGGATGTGACATCATGGATGTGGATTAAAGGGATGGGTTTGCTGAAGGCCGCAATCACATCCCACGTATTAAGGCTGTCAAGAAAACAATAGGGACATGATTATATTTTTGTCTCGCTTTCGATTGGCCATACATGATGGAGTAAGAGAGAGGAACCCAGAAGAAACGA
>PIJE02002557.1:39287-41787 GCA_002895965.2 Coryphaenoides rupestris
CGTCACATGCGATGCCTCCGCTTTGGCCATCGGCGCAGTGATGTCCCAGCTGCAAGGTGGGGTGGAGAGGCCGATAGCCTTTGCCTCTCGAGCCCTCAGCCCCACGGAACAGAGGTACTCAGTCGGGGAGCGGGAGGCTTTAGCATGCCTCTGGGCTTGTGAACGCTGGCACATGTACCTTTATGGACGGGCATTCACGTTGAGGACAGATCACCAGGCCCTCACTACCCTTCTGGCCATCAGGCACCGGTACACAGTGTGTTGTGTGTGTGTGTGTGTGTGTGTTTGTGTAATGTGTGTGTGTGTGTGTGTGTGCATAGTGTGGCGTGTGTGTCTTGTGTGTGTGTGTGTGTGTGTGTGCAGAGCTGTGTGTGTGGTGTGTGTGTGTGTGTGTATTGTGTGTGTGTGTCGTTTGTGTGTGTCTCAGCCTCAAACATGTGTGTTGTGTGTGTGTGTGTGTGTGTGAGTATGTGTGTGTCTGTGCTCACACAGTGTGTGTGTGTGTGTGTGTGTGCGTGTATGTGTGTGTGTGTGTGTGTGTGTGTGTGTGTGTGTGTGTGTGTGTGTGTGTGTGTGTGTTAAATAAATACAATTGAAGACACACAAAATGACACAAAATGAGAAATACCCTAAATGTCCGTCCTCACAGACGGCTGCAGTGAGCCTATTCTATGTTCCGTCACCATCATCCTGAACACTACTTGTCTTGTTGAGACACTCCTCAACATAACACACACACACACACACACACACACACACACACACACACACACACACACACACACACAGACACACACACACACACACACACACACACACACACACACACCCAACTGCTGTCTCTACCAGTAAACCCTCCCCGCACCTGTCACACACACACACACACACACACACACACACACACACACACACACACACACACACACACACACACACACACACACACACACACACACACACAGAGAGAGACACACACACACACAACACACAAGAGAATAAGACAGTCCTGCCAACGCCACACGCACAAACACAACCGCACAGAGAACCGTACTGATGAGCAAGCACTCTCTCGGTAACGGTCCTCGGCGAGGGGCGAAACCGAGGTGTATCAAAAATATCTGATGCCGACCGAAAGAGCTACCAGGACACGTTCCAGGTTCACGGCCTCCCAGCTAGCACGCACGCGTCGTCACCGGGCCGGCCCATCGCTCCCCCCACCCTCGCTACCCTTGCTACCCCCGCCCCTCGCTACCCCCACCCTCGCTACCCTCGCCCCCCCCACCCTCGCTACCCTCGC
Source organism: Coryphaenoides rupestris (assembly GCA_002895965.2). NCBI lineage: Eukaryota > Metazoa > Chordata > Actinopteri > Gadiformes > Macrouridae > Coryphaenoides > Coryphaenoides rupestris. Next base: position 40,585 of record PIJE02002557.1, read on the forward strand.
TACCCCCACCCTCGCTACCCCCTCCCTCGCTACCCTCGCTACCAGGTCCAAGGTGTGAGGCTCGGTTGGCAGAGTGTGGTGGTGGTGTGTGTGTTGTATGCCCGAGAATGTGTGGGTTGGTGTGCCGGAATCCGAAAACGTTGAGCACGGACCCCGAGTGGATCGCCGGTGCTCTGAATAAGGCTCGCACTTCCGCCACTGTATATGCGATGTGTGTGGCTGAATCAAACCGACACGGCAGGTCCGCCCGCCGAAACCGTGTCTACGTGTTCCCGGTTGTCGGACGCGGCTGTCTCGGCTGTGCGCGGCCGCTAGCTCGGCGGTAATTGCGCGGCGGCTACGGAGGTTAGCCAAGGTGAGGCGTTAGCCAAGGTGAGGCGTTAGCCGCGGTGAAAAATGAAAAAAGACGTTTCTGTTTTATTTACATCTCGTTACATATGCGCGCTTTTGATAGGCGAGTGTGAATGTGCAACGCTTAGTGCGTGTGTGTGTGTGTGTGTGTGTGTGTGTGTGTGTGTGTGTGTGTGTGTGTGTGTGTGTGTGTGTGTGTGTGTGTCTGTGCATGTGTGTGTGTGTGTGTGTGTGTGTGAGCGAGATAAAGAGTTCAATGTGTGTGTGTTCTGTGTGCGTATCTTTGTGTGTGTGTGTGTGTCTGTCTGTATGTGTGTCTGTATGAGCGAGAGAACGAGTTCAGTATGTGTATGTCTTCAGGGTTTGCGTGTGCGTGTGTGTGTGTGTGTGTGTGTGCATGCGTGTGTGTGTGTGTGTGTGTGTGTGTGTGCGTGCGTGTGTGTGTGTGTGTGTGTCTGTGTTGTGTGTTTGTGCGTCTGTGTTGTGTGTGTGGCTGTCTGTATGTGTTTGTATCTGTGTTGTGTGTGTGTGTGTGGCTGTGTGTGTGTGTATCTGTGCATGTGTATCTGTGTTGTGTGTGTGTGTGTGTGTGTGTGTGCATGTGCTGTAGTGACAGTAGCAGACAAGTCTTTCTCTCCTGAGGTCTAATCCCTCCTCTACAGAAGAATGAGGGATGAAGTGGGTGTGTGTGAGAGACAGAGACAGACAGACAGAGAGGGAGAGAGAGAGAGAGGGACAGAGAGAGAGAGAGCGAGAGAGAGGACGTGTCGCCTGCAGTGTTTTGTGTGAGTTTCAACACGGCGGCGGCGGCGGCGGCGTCCCACAGAAACGTCCCAGGTGTTCAGATGCCAA
>PIJE02002557.1:46787-53290 GCA_002895965.2 Coryphaenoides rupestris
GTGCGTGTGTGTGTGTGTGTGTGTGTGTGTGTGTGTGTGTGTGTGTGTGTGTGTGTGTGTGAGTGAGATAAAGAGTTCAATGTGTGTGTGTTCTGTGCGTGTGTGTGTGTGTGTGTGTGTGTGTGAGGGAGATAAAGAGTTCAATGTGTGTGTGTTCTGTGTGCGTATCTTTGTGTGTGTGTATGTGTGTCTGTCTGTATGTGTGTCTGTATGAGCGAGAGAACGAGTTCAGTATGTGTATGTCTTCAGGGTTTGCGTGTGCGTGCTGTGTGTGTGTGTGTGTGTGCGTGTGTGTGTGTGTGTGTGTGTGTGAATGCGTGTGTGTGTGTGTGTGTGGGTGTGTGCGTGTGTGTGTGTGTGTGTGTGTATATCTGTGTGTGTGTGTGTGTGTTTGTGCGTAATGTGTTGTGTGTGTGGTGTGTTGTGTGTTGTGTTGTGTTTTTGTGTGTGTGTGTGTATGTGTGTGTGTGTGTGTGTGTGTGTGTGTGTGTGTGTGTGTGTGTGTGTGTGCGATGTGCTGTAGTGACAGTAGCAGACAAGTCTTTCTCTCCTGAGGTCTAATCCCTCCTCTACAGAAGAATGAGGGATGAAGTGGGTGTGTGTGAGAGACAGAGACAGACAGACAGAGAGGGAGAGAGAGAGAGAGGGACAGAGAGAGAGAGAGAGAGAGCGAGAGAGAGAGGACGAGTCGGGCAGTGTTTTGTGTGAGTTTACGGCGGCGGCGGCGGCGGCGTCCCACAGAAACGTCCCAGGTGTTCAGATGCCAAGATACACTCTGGCACGCCGACAGCGCAGTCGAAAGCTCCGTTTTTAGGCTCAGCGCAGAAGAGAGAGAGCGGCGCCATCTCGGGTTTCGATTCCGAGAGACAATTCCAGAGGATCGTGCGATCGGTTGACCCCTCACCCCACCACCACCACCACCACCACCGCTCTCTCTCTCTCTCTGTGTGTGTGTGTGTGTGTGTGTCTGACACGCCGGCCCAGTCGCCGTGTGCGAGCGGCTCAGCGGTAATTGCTAAGTGCTCAGCCACAGAGGTTAGCCGCGTGTGTCCGCTTAGCGCATAACGCCACGGTGTTGGCTTATTATCTTATAATGGGTTTATTAGGATCCCCCCCCCCCCCATTAGCTAACGCCGCCGTGACGTCAGCTACGGGGGTCTGACACAGAATTCACACAGTTGAACAAACAATTGTTCTCATTGTATATATATACATTCATCACTTTCACATTTTATTCCATTACTACTCACACAGATCCTTCATCAAATCATTAGACACATATATAAGCATAAAGAAGAAGCCACTACAAACAAAACGGAAGAATACACAAACAATAAGCCGGCGAGTTGAGTCATTTACTGTTCGTTCACACAGTTAATTGCATTAAGTACTCATATACTGCAGCTCGCTTAACAGCGGCTCTGGTCCTCGTTTGAATAATGGTCTCTCCTCTAAGTGGCTCCGTACGTTACAGTATGTTGTTCACAAAATTGCATTTTAGTCGCTGTGAAAGCAAGCTTCTTTTATCTTTCTATCTTTACATCTTTACATCTCGTTATATTCTTTTAGTACGTGTGTGTGTGTGTGTGTGTGTGTGCGTGTGTGTGAGCGAGGCCAATTCCTGAAGATGTTTATGGACGCATCCAATACATGGCTGGCCTTAGGGCTCGCCGATATAGATCAATATCATTTTGATATTGTGACATGAGATGAGACATCGTCTTCGATTTTGTAATGTCGTCATGTGGCAGAAGTGTTGCCTTTTCGAGGCTCCATTACGATAAAGTGATGCAATTGAATCTGAACTCACCAGACTAGTTCTACTTCTTTTATTATTTGCACTAAAGTTCTGAATGTAATGTATAATGAGAAAAAAACAATTTTCATTCGTCAAGTATTTTAATTTACACAGGAGTATACAAAAATAGGCTTCAGGTGGATACTTTATGTAGACCATTTCTTGATTGCATTACCAAAGAATGTTCTATATCACGATACACACCATTTCACAGAGATATTAAAACCTCAGTCGGGATATGATCGGGAATTGGCCTCTATGATGGATCCCCAGTCTTTTTGTTGTTATGGAATATGATTATTATGATGATGATGATAACTATTATGATTATTATGAGTATTATGATTATGATAATAATTATAATTTATTATTATTATTATTATTATTATTATTATTATTATTATTATTATTATTATTATTATTATTATTATTATTCACAGTTAGTCTCCATCCTGAGGGTCCCCTCTAGTTGGGGCCTCCTCATCCTCCTCCTCCTCCCCATCTCCTCCCTCCTTCCCATCCTCCTCCTCCCTCCTCTCCCTCCTCCTCCTCCTCCTCTCCCCCATCCTCCTCCTCCTCCTCCCCTCCTCCTCCTCCCCCTCCCCCTCCTCCTCCTCCTCCTCCTCCTCCTCCTCCTCAGCCTTCTCCTCCACCTCCGCTTCTCCTCCCCCACTCCTCATCCAGGCGGTGTTATTCATCACCGTGAGACGTTGTCGTTTTTAATCCGCGCGCTGACACTTTTTATTGTGCGTCTGATTTCATGGATTTGATCTGTGGAAACATCATTCATTACATAAGTGCACAGGGACGTTTGGAAAATCACTGTGCAAATAGGATCGCGTGGCCCGCATTCAGCCAGTCTGTCTGTGTGTGTGTGTGTGTGTGTGTGTGTGTGTGTGTGTGTGTGTGTGTGTGTGTGTGTGTGTGTGTGTGAGCATGTTGCTTACTCTTATTATTTATGTTTGTGTGCGGCGATGACCGTGAGAGGAAGACACTATCTCTTTCTTACACACATACATACATACATACACACACACACACACACACACACACACACACACACACACACACACACACACACACACACACACACACACACACAGAGGGAGGGGAGAGCGTGTGAACGTGTCTGATGCCATGTTGTGTTACGGAGATGTTTGGCTCTTGGCCACAATCATCCAAATGACTCACACACACACACACACGCCAGCGTCGGTCTCTCTGTGAGATCTGTTTAAAAAACAAGGGTGGTTATTACTGGGTATGCTGACCTCACCGTGTGTGTGTGTCTAAATGTGTGTGTGTGTGTGTGTGTGTGTCTGCGGGTGTGTGTCTAAATGTGTGTGTGTGTGTGTGTGTGTGTGTGTGTGTGTGTGTGTGTGTGTGTGTGTGTGTGTGTAATGTGTGTGTGTGTGTGTGTGTGTGTGTGTGTGTGTGTGTGTGTGTGTGTGTAAGTGTGTGTGTGTGTGTGTGTGTGTGAGCGTGTGTGTGTGTGTCTGCAAGCATTCGTGTGTGTCTGAGAACATTTGTGTGTGTGTGTATGTGTGTGTGTGTGTGAGTGTGTGTGTCTGAGTGAATGTGTGTGTATGTGTGTGTGTGTGTGTGTGTGTGTGTCTGTGATGAATGGCACTCTAAAGGATCTACTTGATTATGTTCAATGGAGAGCTTTCTCCCCTCACCTTATTTATGTCTGTTCACCAACAGACCGGACACGCGTCTATAAATCTGCTGTTGCGAGTCCTTCCAGCCCTCCCAGCCTCCACACACACACACACACACACACACACACACACACACACACACACACGCACGCACACGCACACACTCTCACACACACTCCAGACCATCTCTTCTGAAACCCTTGTTTGCTCCCCAGCCAGATGCTTCTAGGTAGTCGATCTTTAGATCTTGTCGACGTTTCTGCTGTAGTGCCTGCAGCTTCCAGCCAGACTCTCTGAGAGTAGACGTTTAGGGGGTGTGTCCTGCACTGCCTTGTAACACGCCCCCCCCCCCCTAACCACACTGTGTAGTGTACATTTTGCTCCATAGTGTTAATGCATATTAAAGTACACGCAGTACATTGCGTATTACACACTTGTACTGTAACAGGACGCTACAGTGAGGATGCTACGGGATGCTACAGGACTTACTCTTATTTTTTTTTTATTTGTATGGAACTTTAAAAGTGTGCAATGGGTAAGAATTGACCAACGACATCGAAATAGTCCTCCACAAAATAGGGGGCAGCATACTATCAGAAGGTTGTGGTGACCACCCTTGTAAGAAACAAGGACATGCTCAGTCCCTACCCCTCCCCCTCCCCGCCAAACGCATCAGTCTACTATTGAAATGATTGACAGGAGGTTAGAATACGAATAATTGTTGTTTAGAATTTGTTTAGAATGATACTGCAGGAGTGAATGGGGAGTAAGCGTTCCATTGTACTTGTTACATATGGCAATAAAGGAATCTTGAATCATGAATCTTGAAAAGGGTGCAATTAGAATATGGGCTCGATGGTAACTTCAGTAAATATCTCGGCCACACAATACTTGGACATCTTTGACATAATGTCAAACATTTTATCGCTTCACATCCGGTTGATAATTGTCCTGCAAATTTTAACAGATTAATTATGATGACCCGGGGAGCACGACACACACTGCAGCTTGGGAGAACACATGCGGATCGGCGAAACAACAGCACGTTAGGTTGATGAAGATGTGTTCTTAATGTGTGTGTGTGTGTGTGTTCTGTCTATTCGCAGTAGATTTTGTAAATTCAGCAACACACGTGTTGTCCAACTGATGAAGATGTGCTCTTAAGTTGCAGTGGGTTGGGTTGAGCTCCCAGGGCCACCGGACATAAACATACCTTTGGCACATGTTAACGGTACGAATGTAACAAGTAGGATGTCGCTTTTGTGTGTGTATGTGTGTATGTGTGTATGTGTGTATGTGTGTGTGTGTGTGTGTGTGTGTATGTGTGTATGTGTGTCTATGTGTGTGTCGGGGGGGAATTCATCTTTTGCATTCTAAGCATTTTTTAAGGGTGCTTTTAGAAAATCAGTTTGAATAAAATATGTAATAATTATATATACAAATCTATAAAAATCATTTGTGAATTTTTATGTACAGTTAAAAAGCATCCTTATACATTGAAAATACATCCATGTAATATACATGAAGCTACAATGTACGTATATATTTTTAAAGGGCTTTAATTACTTAACCATTCATTTAATACAATCTCTTTTCTTGATTTTATACGGGGTGCCAAGAATTATTCTCTGGGCTCCTCCTCGTGTCGCATCATGAGTGGATGAGTAACTTCATCAAACTATTGTTGGAGACAATCAGAGGATATTGGGATGTTAGAGCGTTGTCTCCGGGTGACTAGCGGGTAGAGGACAGTGGGAAACCGGTCCTCTCCCGGGGAGAGAATCGGGGAGAGTTGGCAAGCATCTCAGAGACTCCCACAGACGCTCGCACACACAATAGACAGATTAGGTCCTCGGCTGGGCGACATCTTTATTTGTTATTTTTATTTTGCTCGTGTGCATTGTTTGCCTGCTTTCACCTTCTCTTCTTCCTCCCCCTCTCTCTCTCTTCGTCCTCCTTCTCCTCCTCCTCCTCTTCCTCTTCCTCCTCCTCCTCCTCTCGTTTTGCATTTCCCTCTTAAACATAGCGCAGCCCTCCCCCTCAGCCCTCTCCACCCACCATCCTCTCTCCCTGGTTCTGGTTCATGCTTCAAGGCGTTCTCTGTCCCCCAACACCCACCCCCCCCCACCCCCCCCAACCAGCAGCCCTGTCCTCCATCATGCCCTCGGATCCATACCCTCCCCCCTCCATCTCCCTTCTCTCTCTGTCTCTCTCTGTCTCTCTCTGTCTCTCTATCTCTCTCTGTCTCTCTCTCTCTCTCTGTCTCTCTGTCGCTCTCTGTCTCTCTCTGTCTCTCTCCCACTCCCTCCATCTCTGAATCGCTCTCTTTGAGTCGGCCTCTCTCTCCATGTCTCACTTTATCCCACTCTCTCTCTCTCCCTGTCTCTCTTGCTCCCTCTGTCGCTCCCTCTCGCTTGGTATCTCGCTCTCTCGCTCGCTCTCTCGCTCGCTCTCTCGCTCGCTCCCTCTCTGAGTCTCTGTCTTGGTCTCTCTCCCTGTTTGTCTGTCTGTCTGTCTGTATCTCTCTCTCTCTCTCTCTCTCTCTCTCTCTCTCTCTCTCTCTCTCTCTCTCTCTATCTCTCTCTCTCTTTGTCTCTCTCTCTCTGGTTCTCTGCCTCGCCTGTCCTCCGCGGGGCTGATGTGGCATGCTGGGCGGCAGGCTGCTTGACAGGCTGCTGTGGGAAGATAGCAACGCGATTCAATGCGAGCGCCTGGCGGGGGCGGTCGAGGAAGCGCTGGTGTGGGAGAGAGGGAGAGAAAGAGAGACCGAGAGATAGAGAGAGAGAGAGTGAGAGAGAGAGAGAGAGAGAGAGAGAGAGAGGGAGGGAGAGAGAGAGAGCGAGAGAGGGGGTGAAGAGATAGCGGTGAAGGCGGGCGGGGCGGGGGAGAGGGGAGATGTTGAGGGGACGTGTTACTGGAGAGAGAGAGAGAGAGCGCCAGGCACTGGGACAACGTGGTGGGCAAGTGGGCGTTCTCTCCATCTACACTGGGAAAGGTCAGTCTGCGGCCATCCAGGAGGTGAGAATGAAATGGGAAGAGGGGTG
>PIJE02002558.1:16358-20617 GCA_002895965.2 Coryphaenoides rupestris
CAAAAATAAGTGCTTTTGGGGACGTGTTTTTAGGACATAGAGCAAATGTTGACAGCACCAAACACTCAGCCATATATCCATATAGGCCTATATATACTGTATATATATATATATATATATATATGCTGCCGCCTTATGTGTGCCTTCGTTGTTGTCGTTGTCGGCCATAAGACAACACCAAATCCTGCTTATCTTTTATATAATCCACTGTCTGGTCCATAGCTCTTTCCTCGAGACATCTTTTATGCTTTAGTCCCACAACAACAAAACAGAGCTTCTGGGAGCAGGGGGTAGCCTCCATAGCACATGTGTTATTGATGATGAATACAGTATGATATATGTGTATATGTGTATATGTGTGTATATGTGTGTATATGTGTGTATATGTGTATATATGTGTATGTGTGTATATATGTATATGTGTATATATGTGTATATGTGTATATATGTGTATGTGTGTATATGTGTATATGTGTATATATGTGTATATATGTGTATATGTGTGTATATGTGTATATGTGTATATGTATATGTGTATATGTGTGTATATGTGTGTATATGTGTGTATATGTGTATATGTGTATATGTGTATATATGTGTATATGTGTGTATATGTGTATATATGTGTGTATATGTGTGTATATGTGTATATATGTGTGTATATGTGTGTATGTGTGTATATATGTATGTATGTGTATATATGTGTGTATGTGTTTATGTGTGTATATGTGTATATATGTGTATATGTGTATATATGTGTGTATATATGTGTGTATATGTGTGTATATGGCTCACATACCTGTGGTTTGATCTGTAAAGAAAACAACAAAAAGAAGAAGAAAAACGACATTAAAACATCCGCACGCTCTGAACCCTCGGTCAACGTTCTTCGCCATAATTCAAACACAATTAAGAATGACACCGTATCGTATAGCTAGCTGCTGCTGCTGCTGTCGTCGTCGTTGTCGTTGTTGGTACTTAACGTACCGTAATACTGGGGGTCTGTCACCGTGCCTGCACAAAAAACGAACAAGGAGAGAAAGCAAAAGACAAGAATGCATTTCCATTAGGGGCACAAATGTGTTTAAAAATCATCCATAACACACACACACACACACACACACACACACAATGTATGCTAAGTTCCATAAACTCTTCTTGACGTGTTGAGGAAGAGTGAGGAAGAGTTTGAGCTCGATGAAGGGGAAGTAAGACGAAACACCGCAACACAAGTCAATACAGATAATTGGCCTTCAGAGACACACAACGGTTACCATCGTGGATCATTGCTGTGGTTCAGGGCCAGGCTGGTGATTATCTATTAAAGGACGACGCAACAGACCGCTAATGACCGACTTCAAGTGTCGACGACGCTGGCAGGCAGATGGGGAAACGTGAAAATGGGGGCTCTGGAAATGGAGCCGATGACATTTACACATCAAATGAAACAAACATAGTGAACACATCAGTGGCAGCGTTGAGTCACCGAGTCGCCGCTGTGTACTGTAGGTCAACAGCACCCAGAGCCTCCCGTTTTTTAATGGACTACGGTACCCCGAGTCTCCCAGTGTTAACAGACTACCCCGAGTCTCCCAGTGTTAACAGACTACAGTACCCAGAGCCTCCCGTTTTTAATGGACTACGGTACCCCGAGTCTCCCGGTGTTAACAGACTACGGTACCCCGAGTCTCCCAGTGTTAACAGACTACGGCACCCAGTCTCCCAGTGCAGTGTTAACAGACTACAGTACCCCGAGTCTCCCGTTTTTAATGGACTACGGTACCCCGAGTCTCCCAGTGTTAACAGACTACAGTACCCAGAGTCTCCCAGTGTTAACAGACTACCCAGAGCCTCCCAGTGTTAACAGACTACAGTACCCAGAGTCTCCCAGTGTTAACAGACTACAGTACCCAGAGCCTCCCAGTGTTAACAGACTACAGTACCCCGAGTCTCCCAGTGTTAACAGACTACAGTACCCGAGTCTCCCAGTGTTAACAGACTACAGTACCCAGAGTCTCCCAGTGTTAACAGACTACAGTACCCAGAGTCTCCCAGTGTTAACAGACTACAGTACCCAGAGTCTCCCAGTGTTAACAGACTACAGTACCCAGAGCCTCCCAGTGTTAACAGACTACAGTACCCAGAGTCTCCCAGTGTTAACAGACTACAGTACCCAGAGTCTCCCAGTGTTAACAGACTACAGTACCCAGAGTCTCCCAGTGTTAACAGACTACAGTACCCAGAGCCTCCCAGTGTTAACAGACTACAGTACCCAGAGTCTCCCAGTGTTAACAGACTACAGTACCCAGAGCCTCCCAGTGTTAACAGACTACAGTACCCAGAGTCTCCCAGTGTTAACAGACTACAGTACCCAGAGTCTCCCAGTGTTAACAGACTACAGTACCCAGAGTCTCCCAGTGTTAACAGACTACAGTACCCAGAGTCTCCCAGTGTTAACAGACTACAGTACCCAGAGTCTCCCAGTGTTAACAGACTACAGTACCCAGAGCCTCCCAGTGTTAACAGACTACAGTACCCAGAGTCTCCCAGTGTTAACAGACTACAGTACCCAGAGTCTCCCAGTGTTAACAGACTACAGTACCCAGAGTCTCCCAGTGTTAACAGACTACAGTACCCAGAGCCTCCCAGTGTTAACAGACTACAGTACCCAGAGCCTCCCAGTGTTAACAGACGACAGCACCCAGAGCCTCCCAGTGTTAACCGACGACAGCACCCAGAGCCTCCCGTTGCTCCCACGATACCCACCTTCCCAGGGCTCCTTCATGAAGTGGGCGTCCACGTCCTTGCGGTCCGTGCCGTAGCGGTTGGTCGCCAGCAGGGTGTACTGGCCGTTGTTGAGGTGCGTGGGGCTGTCCAGCTGCAGACAGCCGTGGTACTCCCTCTCGCTGACGTCGTGGATTCTGGTCATGATGTAAACCCCCTCCGTCACCGCCTCCCCGTTCAGGAGCCACTGTAGCACTGGCTCAGGGTTCCCTGTGTATTACATTATATTATATTATATTATATTATATCTAATTACATTACATTGCATTCTCATATTTTCCATTCAATTGTATTCCACTTGCAGTCCGTCATCCAAAACAGGATTCAGAAAAAACGATAAAGTGTTCAGATACTTAAGTCACGTCATGATCTGTTTACGTCAAGTCAACCAGTAATTAAATCAAGATAAAACTAATGATTTAAAAGCATTTATTTTGTATTTATTTTAGTTGTAGAGGTGGAGGATGTTTTGTTAGTTACATAAATAGAGGTGTAGGACGCAGAATAAATATTGTCTTCATTATTGATTGGATTGTGAGAATACATTCGCACTTTCAACATGTTGGTAATACGGTTTAAATATAATCGTGAACACAGCGTTGTAATTTCAACATTCAATGCAACATAAAGCGCAATTACGAATAATAACAAGAATAGCATTTTTTTAATACTAACCGTATTCATCAAGGTTTTGGATCGATCACTTTTAAAACATAATGAGCTCTCGAAGTGCAATTGAATGCAATTGACAGGTTGAGTTGAACAAGTAAAGAATGTACCAGCGACGCTGAACGGGATGCACCAATGGTGGTCCGAGAAGGCGTCACACAGCTTTGTGATGTTGGGCGGAACTGCAGAGACACAGAGAGAGAGTGAGACAATGAGAGAGTGAGAGAGTGAGACAGAGTGAGAGAGTGGAAGCGTGAGAGAGTGAGAGAGTGAGACAGTGGAAGAGTGAGAGAGTGAAAGAGTGAAAGAGTGAGAGGGTGAAAGAGTGAGAGTGGAAGAGTGAGCGAGTGAAAGAGTGGAAGAGTGAGAGAGTGAAAGAGTGAGAGAGTGGAAGAGTGGAAGAGTGGAAGAGTGGAAGAGTGAAAGAGTGAGAGAGTGAGAGAGTGAAAGAGTGAGTGAGAGTGAGCGAGTGAAAAAGTGAGAAAAAGAGTGGCAGAGACAAAGGGTCAGTTGGCGGATCATTTGATCCAGTCGTTTTTTTCTACACATAGTGGTTTGAAACCAGAGCCTTTGGACTTGCTGTAGATAACCAGTAGACTTGCTGTAGATAACCAGTAGACTTGCTGTAGATAACCAGTAGACTAGCTGTTACATTATATGCAGGGTTTCAATGTCAATGACACGTTTGTATTAAAAACTAAAGGTAATGTCATTTAATCGTAGCTTACAGAGTATGTCCAGGAGGAGCGCGGACTCCTTCTCCCCCACGATGTTCTCGGCCGTGCAGGAGATCTTGCTGTTGTTGG
>PIJE02002558.1:35316-37816 GCA_002895965.2 Coryphaenoides rupestris
ACCAGTAGCTCTATCTGCAACATTTAGAAATATATATATATATATATATATATATATATATATATATATACTGTATATACATTCAACCTACCTCTACCACAATGTCATGGTTGTCCATCCGCTTGTCCTGGTAATGCTGAAGAAATCTGTCCATCTCTATTCTGAAGCCCCCCCCCCCTCAAGATATGCCAACAGCACTGAACATCAGCACTGAACTTCTAGGCTACACCTGTCTGGATCTCTCGATCTCGATCTCTCTCTCTCTCGTGTTTCATGTACTCTGTGTCTTCCTTACATGCATGTAGGTGATATTTGCTGAGCAGAGGGAGGGGTGTCTCAGTGAACGCTATTTGCTCGAGATAAACAGAATTTTAATGCTGCAAACACGGATGACATCTCTTCCTTTCGGTCTTTTTTATCACTTAAAGTAAAGTGGTTCAGCTAATGCGTGAATATGAAGGCCTTCCATTGTCACAAGATAAAACATTCCAATGGCACACGGTTCCACCAACACTCGAGATGAAAGTCTTGGGTTACTGAATTACTGAAATTAGAAGATCAAAATCAAGTTGCAAATGAGTCAATTTGCTGGCCTGTGAAGAAGAGAACATGCGGCGCGAAAGGCGGAGCGTTATGGACTGTGAATCTCTGAAAGTGTAGTGGTCATCATACCATACCGGTCCGTACCAGAAGGCCACGCCAAGAGGTTAAGGCCCCAGCGGTCCCAACACTGTCTGAATCCATCGACGTTCAGTAATTGAAATGATTGTGATTCTGCCATAACTGTTAGCTATTGATCCAGAAAAGGGTTTTGGTCAGTGGAGGTTCCTTGTGTGGCATAAATCGACTATAGTATAGGTGACAACGCTGGCCTCCATTTTTAGGAATGAGGGGTTCCTACAAGACACATTTACCATACAGTAGTCTGGCAAGGTTAGTGTCCCCGGGTGAGTGTTCAGAGTAAGTTTTATTTGCTTCTAAAAAAAATCTTTTAAAAACGACCACAGGAGGCGACCACACATACAGTAAATCACACAACCAAGGGAAGAGAACAAATAGGGGAGTGGTTAGAACTGATAGAAGGGGCAGTGGCTGCTTGGGGGTTGACCTTACCCAGGATGGGCTAGGCCAGAGGGGGCGACTAAACAATATGGGGCCTAGGAGGAAGGCTTAAAGGCCTACTAGGGGGCATGCAATGCACAGCAAAATCCACAGCAAACTAAACAAATATTACGAGCGCACAACAATAAAATGGTCAAATAATAATGAATACATTTAAATGAAACACACCTTAAACCAAACCATAAAACAAACCCACAGCCCATAAGCCTATGATCCCCCTCAGTATTGCACATGGTCCAAGTAGGACAAACAACGGAATGAAACTAAACGGCACAAGTTCTAAGTGAAAAACAGTGATCACTATGTTGATCGTGTACTCCTCTCTTTTGTGACCAAAGGTCCCCACAGATCATATCTTGCATGGAGGGACTGACTGGAGAGACCGGAGGCAAGAGTGACCAAACACACAGGATTCCAGCGCTCTCTCCCTCCAAACACTCCAACTCAGGCTTGGTGCAAAAGGAAGGCCCAACACCTCTGTCTCCCCTTTTATGCCTTCCCTGCTCCCCAGGGTCCTAAAGGCATACCGGCTACACTTGTATTGAGGACAGCCTGTCGATGGGATTCATTTGGTTATTTGGTGTTTGTCAATCATGAGGCGAGGTCTTCTTTTCAGGTCCTTTTCCTGACAAACAACGCCTTATGGACGATGTGTGTGTGTTCATAGGAGTGTTCATCGTGTGTTTAAAAGACGACTGTGTATCTACATATCACTACTAGCACTAGTGTTATTAATGGACATTCCTCCTTGACAAAGGAGGAATTATCTGATTGGCAGATAAGTAAATACTTAAATATAAATTGCTGTTCATCTCATGAGGAAAATATTAGATGAGGGATCTCTATTGTATGATTAGTTTTATTTGTTTGGCAGATAATAAACAGTTACTTCCAGGGACGTAGCCATAATCATTTATTTCAGAACCAGGTCTCATGTGTCTCTATACTTTACTCACTTATTATCCTATTATTAGTCAATTGTTTGTATTTTTGACAACATCCAGGAGAGGGCGCTGTGACCCCGCAGAGCCGCCTGCTTAACATGTCACCATCCAGCAGAGGGCGCTGTGGGATCATTTTCCGACCACAAATCAATTAGCCTCCCTTTTCTCAATTAGGATGACATTTATTTTTCTGTTCTACAATTTCAAAGCAAAACTACACTAATACTATCATAATAATAATGCAAATAATACTAATAATACTAATAATAGCCTACTAACACTAATAATACTAATGCAAATAATAGTTATGATAATTATCATCATTATCATCATCATCATCATCATCATCATCATCATCACATTAAACTTAACACCTGGGGAGCAATATGTTAACATAGATAGAGACACATTCAAGTCAACGGCTTTAAAAGAGG
>PIJE02002558.1:42816-64643 GCA_002895965.2 Coryphaenoides rupestris
GGACCGGTATGGTATGATGACCACTACACTTTCAGAGATTCACAGTCCATAACGCGCCGCCTTTCACGCCGCATGTTCTCTTCTTCACAGGCCAGCAAATTGACTCATTTGCAACTTGATTTTATCTTCTAATTTCAGTAATTCAGTAACCCAAGACTTTCATCTCGGGTGTTGGTGGAACCGTGTGCCATTGGAATGTTTTATCTTGTGACAATGGAAGGCCTTCATATTCACGCATTAGCTGAACCACTTTACTTTAAGTGATAAAAAAGACCGAAAGGAAGAGATGTCATCCGTGTTTGCAGCATTAAAATTCAGTTTATCTCGAGCAAATAGCGTTCACTGAGACACCCCTCCCTCTGCTCAGCAAATATCACCTACATGCATGTGAGGAAGACAGAGTACATGAAACACGAGAGAGAGAGAGATCGAGATCGAGAGATCCAGACAGGTGTAGCCTAGAAGTTCAGTGCTGATGTTCAGTGCTGTTGGCATATCTTGAGGGGGGGGCTTCAGAATAGAGATGGACAGATTTCTTCGGCATTACCAGGACAAGTGGATGGACAACCATGACATTGTGGTAGAGGTAGGTTGAATGTATATACAGTATATATATATATATATATATATATATATATATATATATACGTTGTGATGGCTTGATCCCTGATCCATGCCCCACATGGCTGCAGAGGCACGGTGTGGTAATGCAGCGCCTGGGAGTATGAGCAGTCCTGTGAACACATAACTGTAAGGCTTTCACAAAACAGTCTCCTTCCTTATTGACAAAGACTAATTTAGTTCAAGCTAATTTATTATTATCACTACCCTGACCACACTAATCTAGTTCTTTGTGATATGTGTGTGTGTGTGTGTGTGTGTGTGTAGAAGGAGAAAGCTGAGATGCACACCGAAATGAACGTGACTTCTGAAGAAGGGGGAGAATATGCTGAGGACAACAAAAGGTTTTACCTTCCAGATCACGTCCCGTGGCTTCTAAATGAGATGTGCGGTGTTGAAACAATGCCGTCGTGTGATTGCTCCTCTTCGGCTGTGTGCTCAGTTTGCTCCAGAGGAAGGTGGAGGTGACCGAGGAATGCTTCAAGCAGCACAGCCGCAAGCTCATCCAGGCTCTTCTCCTCGTCTGTGGCAGCGGTACCAGCAGGGCTCGTGTTATGTCCAGACCCCTCGGCCCGGTCCCAGATCCAGTAATTGGTGGATCCTCGAAGTTCAAAGCCAAGACCGGAGTTGAGACCCAAGGCCGCCAAACAATATTTCGTTATATGTCAGTCCGATTTCCAAACTCACGACCATGTGGCTATCAATTTTATCGATTCGCTGAAATAGAAAAGGAAGGTTCTATAGACGGCATAGAATGGTCTAAAGCGGGCCACAAATCCAACAATGACAATGTAGTGTGTGTGTGTGTGTTTAGGTATACTCGATTATATATCGATTTGGTTAATATCGATTCATATTTCACACCGGGGCTTGATTCATTTCAAAACAGAGGATTTGCATCACCACCAACGAGAGTTGATGCCTATCTATTCAAAATAATAAAATGTCAGTAAAAGCAAATATGTACAAACAGCAAAGTCTTCTTGATTAACAGTTAATCATCAGCGGAGGCGAGTCACATTACCCAGAAAACAAGACGAGACCGAGAATCCAAAAATATGAATTTTTATGAGGATCCACATTAAAAAATGCATATTTACAGTATCTTCAGTACGTGCAAATATCCCAATTGATGTTCCTGCCTGGGATAATAAAGTATACATCTACGACTTCTCCGGAATTCTCTCCAGGCTACGTTGCCATGGTGATAGCGGCCTGCGTTCTGAATTTCCAACGAGCCGTGTGGCTGCTGGCGCTGACTTGGCGGTGGTTGTGTTCCTGGCCTGGGACCGCGTCATGGAACGCTACGGAGACCTGTGCAGAGGAAGATCTCTCCCATCACCGAGCTGTGGACAGCCACTGGTTGTGGATCAGGTGGTAGGAAACCGCGCCGCGGTCGTCTCAAACAAGCTCAGAGTGATCGTTAACTTCTTGAATCATTAACGTTGAATCTTGAAGCTCACGACCCAGTGTGGTGGTGGTGGACTGGTGGTGGTGGGTGGTGGTGTGTCTGCTGTCCAGGGTGGTGTACGCGGCGCTGCTGGGTGACCCTGGTGTGCTGGGTGCTGCTGACACGGCCAAGCAGGGCACCAGGCAGCTGGTGTCCCTCGCTGGTCCTGCTGCTGCTGGTCCTGCTCATGGCGCTGTTTCCAAGAGCCCTTCAGCGTAACACACACACACACACACATCATCCATGTGCACACACATTTTACATTACATTTACATTTGGCATTTGGCACGAGTTACAAAATTACATTTGTATAAGGAGACAGCAATATATCACTGTGGTGCATAAAGATAAGAATAGAACAGGATTCAAGCATTCATAATTGCAAGGTTAATAGAACGAGTTTCATCATTGCTAGGTTGCCTGATAATAGCTGAGGTGCCATTCTGAGTGCTATAACATCTAAGAACAAATGTAGAGAAGAGAGAGAGAGAGAAGAGAGGAGAGGAAGAGGGAGAGAGAGAGAGGAGAGGAGGGGAGATGAGAGGTAGAGAAGAGAGAGAGAGAGGAGAGAGGGAGAGGAGAGGAGAGGAGAGGGGGAGAGAGGAGAGGAGAGGAGAGGGAGATGAGAGGGGGGAGGGAGAGAAGAAGAGAGAGGGAGGGAGAGGGAGAGAGAGGAGAGAGAGGAGAGAGGAGAGGAGGAGGAGAGGAGAGGAGAGGGGAGAGAGAGAGGAGAGAGGAGAAGGAGAGGAGAGGAGGGAGAGAGAGAGGAGGAGAGGGGAGGGAGGAGAGGAGAGAGAGGAGAGAGAGGAGGAGGAGAGAGGAGAGGGGGGAGAGGAGAGAGGAGAGGAGGGGGAGAGAGAGGGAGAGAGAGAGGAGAGGAGGGAGAGAGGAGAGGAGAGGGGAGATGAGAGGCTATAGGGAGAGAGAGGAGAGGAAAGAGGGAGATGAGAAGGTAGAGAAGAGAGGAGAAGAGAGGAAGAGGAGGGAGAGAGGAGGAGGAGAGGAGGGGAAGAATGACAGATGTTGGACAGTGTCAAGTTATTCTTAATAACGGGTTCGTACAACGACGTATTTGGAGTCTGTATTTATTCAGCAACTCGGTACAGCAGCAGTCGGCTAGCGTGCATGAACAGAACTCCCGCTCACCTCTGCCGTACTGACGTCACCCCCCATTACTTCAAAATAAAGGCACTGCTTACACTATTATACCATAATACCACATCTCCCTTTCTTTGAGAACAAAGGGTGGACTACCTTTGTCTCTTCAGGTCTTAAGGGGTTTATTCTGCCCTTTTGCTGGAAGACCTGTCCCTGATCTGTCCCTGTGTTAAGCATGCAAAATAGAAATAAATAACTTACACATTACCATACTGGGATCTATTACTTTAGCAGGCTGTGTTCTTCAAAACTTAAACTCTCAGGTTTCAAATAAATGTAAACAGTAAAGCAGAACAATTTCACAATCACATTTCACTCTCTTTTCTTTTTTCTGTAGAAAGCCAATACTTCACATATCAAGTCTCTGCGGCTGTCTAACCTCTCTCCCACACCTGGTCCGCACAGTCTCTGTGGTGGGGCCCTCTCTGCCGGGTGATGTTGTCACTGGTGGAGCTGGCTCTGGTGTAGGCAAATCTTCTCCCACCGATGGCTCACCAGCATCAACGACCCCACTGTTGGTCCACAGTGGCACCAGGTGATGCCGGTTCCTCCTCAGTGTGCCCTGAGGCCCCTGGACGATATAAGAGCGAGGGGTGTTGTGTGTTGATAGCACTGTGCCCTGGACTCGTGCATCGGTGATCCACACATCCTCCCCCGGTACGAGTGGCTCCAGGTTTCTTGTGCCGTGTCTCTTGTCGAAGGATTTAGCGTCGTTTCTCCTCTTCTCCCTTTCTTTAGCCTCCAGCACGTTGTAGTCAGGCAAAACTGGATGCAGCAGGGTTGGAAGGGCAGGAACTGTAGTGCGGAGACGGCGGCCCATCAACAGTTCGGCCGGGCTATAGCCGTTCTGTAGAGGGGTTGCTCTGTAGGCCAGCAATGCAAGATATGGGTCTGATGCCTTTGTTAGCAGGTTTTTCACGGTTTGTACAGCGCGTTCCGCCTCCCCATTGCTCTGCGGAAACTTGGGGCTGCTCGTGATGTGCACAAAGCCATACTCTGCTGCAAAGGCTCTAAAATGGCTACCTGAGAACTGGGGTCCATTGTCACTTTTAAAAAAATCACAAATTCCATGACGAGAAAACATGGATTTCAGGTGCAACACCACATCTGTGGACCTTGTGGGTGACAACAACGCAATTTCCACATACCTTGAGAAATAATCTACTACTAGTAGATAGGTTTTGCCTTTCAGCGTGAACAGGTCAGCTCCCAAGGTTTGCCAAGGCCTGTCTGGCATCTCCGTTGGTATCAGCGGCTCTTTGACGTTCCTTCTCTCTTGAATGCAGGTTCTACATTTCAGCACCATGTCATTCAGCTGGCTGCTGAGTCCTGGCCACCATACTGTCTGTTTGGCCCGGCCCCTGCACTTTGTCACCCCTAGGTGTCCCTCATGTAGTCTCTGCAGCACATCACCTTGTAATGCTGACGGGATGACGAGCCTCGTGCCCCGCAGCAGCAGTCCATCATGCACAGTCAGCACTGCTCTATCAGCCCAGTAATGTTTCAGCACTCCCTGCAGTTGGCTTTTGTCAGGCCAGCCATCTGTGCAGTACTCCATCAGTGCAGAGCATGTGCTGTCTGCCTTCAGGTGCTCACGTAGGCTGCTCAGATAATCTCCACTGACAGGAATGTTGCTAATGACAGAGTCTACATAGATGTTGGTGTCCTCTAGTAGGCTTGTATCTGTGTGTGTTCCTGCGGCTCTCAGAGGAGCACGAGATAAGGTGTCGGCTGTCCACAGGCTTTTGCCAGGGACATGATTGACTGTATAGTTATACCTCATGAGTCGCATCCTAAATCTTTGGATTCTTGGTGGGAGGTCATCCAAAGCTTTCCCTCCCAGCAGACTCACCAACGGCTTATGGTCCGTTTCCAGCTCGAATGGTCTTCCCAGGATGAAACAGCTGAACCTTTCACAAGCCCACGTTGCAGCCAATGCCTCCTTCTCTACTTGAGCGTAGCGCTGCTCAGTTGGCGTCATTGACCTGGACGCATAAGCCACAGGTGACCACCTGGCATCGCTCTTCTGCAGCAGGACTGCCCCCAGGCCAAAGGAAGAGGCATCAGCAGAGATTTTAAGTGCACTGTTTGGGTTGTATAGTGCGAGCACTGGTGTGGATGACAGCTCTGTTTTTAACTGATCAAAGGCGGCCTGCTGCTCTGTTCCCCAGTACCAGTGGTTCTTCTTGGAGAGCAGGTCTCTCAGCACTTTGTCTTTTTCAGCCAAGTTAGGCAAGAAGCGGCCCAGCTGATTGACCATGCCCAGAAAACTCCTGACTTCGCTGACATTTTTGGGTGCATCCATCTCTTGCACAGCTCTTGTCTTCTCTGGATCTGGCTTCACTCCATCTGCTGAAATCACATGACCCAGGAATCTGACCGTGTGGCATGTGAGCTCACATTTGTCCATGTTGAGTGTAATGCCGGCCCTTTGTGCCTTCTCTAGCACTGCATGTAGCCGCATATCATGCTCGTCCTGCGTCTGTCCCCAGACCAGGATGTCATCCATGTGACAGAGTACCCCCTCCAGGCCACCGGTCACTTCTGTCACCATCATTCTCTGAAAGTGCTCGGGGGCGGAAGCTATGCCGAAAGGTAGCCGGTTAAAATAGTAGCGCCCAAAAGGCGTGATGAAGGTAGTGTACTTGGCAGACTCTTTTGTCAATGGCACTTGCCAAAAGCCCATATTGGCATCTAATTTGCTGAATACTGTTGCGCCAGCTAGCATGCCCAGAGTGTGCTCGACAGAAGGCAGGATAAACTTTTCTCTGCATACTGATTCATTCATCCTTGTGAAATCCACACAAATGCGAACAGTACCTGCTTTTTTCGGCACCACCACCATCCCGGCGCACCAATCAGTCGGCTCCTCAATCTTGGTGATTACGCCCATCTTCTCCATACGGTCTATCTCCTCCTTCACTTTTCCCATCAGCGGCAGAGGGACTCTGCGTGGTGCGTGGAGAGAGAAGGGCACAGCCTCTGGCTTTAATTTAATTGAGTATGGCCTCCGAACAAGACCCAAGCCGCTACACAGCTTCGGATACTGTTGTTTCACACATTCCATAGTGATGCTGTCAACCCTGCACACAAGCTGAAGCTGTTCTATGGCAGGCCTTCCCAACAGTGCAGTGTGCAGGTCTTTTACGACATAAATGTCCTCTGTGGCTGTCTTTTCGCCTCTGCGCAGCGTTTCTCTGGCTACACCTAGGACGGAGAGTACATTGCCACCTGGCCCAACCAATGGGCGTGTCGCCACTGCCAGGCGCTTCACATCATGCCCCCCCGTAATGTCATGGTACACCTCGGCTGGCAGGGCGGTGACATCAGCACCAGTGTCTATTTTAAAGCACACTTTTTTTTGTCTCACTTGTAGCTGCACTGTCCACGGGTCTTTTCCAGCATCCATGGCTCCCAGGAAATAACTCTCTTCTTCCTCTGTAGTGACAGCATTCAGAGAATTTGCACTGCTTCTGCACACTTTGCCATAATGTCCCTTTTTGCCACAGTTGTGACACACAGCATCTGTAGCAGGGCACTCAAATTTCCCATGTGAGGGCATTTTTCCACATCTATAACAGGCCTTTGAACCTTGTTGTGGCCATGCATTAGGTTTGTATTTGCCTGGTGTTTGTGCTTGTGGCTGAGGCTTTGAGGGAAATTTGGGTTTTCTGTAGCTTTTAGCATGCACAGCATCAACATTGGAGCACTTATTAGCACCGCCAGTTTCTCCTCTTAAGTCAGACTGCTGTCGTCTAACTTCTTCAGACTGCCTTGTCTTTGTTATAGCAGTTTCAAGGGTTAAGTCTCTGTCTAGCTGTAGCTTTTCTGACAATGAGACATTACTCAGCCCGACCACTAACCTGTCACGTATCAGCTCTTTCTGTAACTGTCCATAGTTGCAATGTTCAGCTAATCCGTATAGAGCAGTGATGAAGGAATCCACGGTTTCTCCCGGCAGTTGCACACGCTGATTGAACTTGGCTCTTTCGTAGATAACGTTCTTTTTAGGCACAAAAAATGCATCAAAGCCCGCCTTAACATCCGTGTACTTCTTCCTCTCATCTGCAGTCAGCGTTAGCCCCTTTAGCACATCTTCGGCTTCATCGCCCATGCAATACACTAGCGTGTTTACCTGGTTTTCTTCCGACGTTGCGGTTAAATTGCTTGCAAGCCGAAAACGGTCGAATCTCCTAATCCAACGCTCCCATTCTTGAGGCTTGGTAAAATCAAATGGCTCTGGAGGTTGTATTGTGAAGGTAGCAGTTGGTGTAGGTTGCGCCATATCTGCCGGCTCGTCTCCAATTCCTCCGCCAAAACAATAAACTTTCCTCTTCTTTTTCTTTCTCAGCTTACAAGTCGCCCAGTTCTGACACCATGTCAAGTTATTCTTAATAACGGGTTCGTACAACGACGTATTTGGAGTCTGTATTTATTCAGCAACTCGGTACAGCAGCAGTCGGCTAGCGTGCATGAACAGAACTCCCGCTCACCTCTGCCGTACTGACGTCACCCCCCATTACTTCAAAATAAAGGCACTGCTTACACTATTATACCATAATACCACATCTCCCTTTCTTTGAGAACAAAGGGTGGACTACCTTTGTCTCTTCAGGTCTTAAGGGGTTTATTCTGCCCTTTTGCTGGAAGACCTGTCCCTGATCTGTCCCTGTGTTAAGCATGCAAAATAGAAATAAATAACTTACACATTACCATACTGGGATCTATTACTTTAGCAGGCTGTGTTCTTCAAAACTTAAACTCTCAGGTTTCAAATAAATGTAAACAGTAAAGCAGAACAATTTCACAATCACATTTCACTCTCTTTTCTTTTTTCTGTAGAAAGCCAATACTTCACATATCAAGTCTCTGCGGCTGTCTAACCTCTCTCCCACACCTGGTCCGCACAGTCTCTGTGGTGGGGCCCTCTCTGCCGGGTGATGTGTCACTGGTGGAGCTGGCTCTGGGTGTAGGCAAATCTTCTCCCACCGATGGCTCACCAGCGATGTTGGTCTCATCGTTGCATATATGTCATGATGAATGTATACTTCATATACTTTCAACATTATGTGCAATTGTTTTATTGTTTAATTGTCTATTGTTTTATTGTATTGCTATGCAACCTGGCACAAGAATTTCCTCCGGGATTAATAAAGTTCTATCTTATATGTATATATAATACTAAGATTAGAATATTTATTTAGTTCTATGGAATGAAAACACTTGCTGGAGAGTTCGATACCCAGATCGGTAGATCCACCTATACTATCAGTGGCCATCGCCACAAACAAAAACGAATCTAGGTTCACTGAGAATGCTACCATTTCTGTGTTGATAATGCCGTGTCTCCTTGTTACGTACAAAAGAGATGCATATTGCAGTTTATTTTTCTCCTTTCTAGCACTCCTATCCAACTGAATCGTGTCGCTCCTGTGTGCGTGCCTGCTTGTTCTTTAGCTGGCAGACACTGTTCACTTATGGTCGAGTGGTCAACAACAACAACTGGATTGCTAAGACAGGGGTTCGAGAGTATGTCTCAAGAGAACTGGTTTATCTCTACGCATCACGTCGCACCAGAGCGTGCTGTTTTTGGTCGAGGGTTATGAGGACACCCACTTCATTTAGCAGATAAGGTCCTCCGCCGGAGCGGTGATACAAAGACACACCATCACTCATGCACTAGACACGGAGCTCTCTGTCAGGCCACGCATGCAAATATGGGCTCATGCACTCGTTAGTGACGATTTTGCCACACAACAGGTTCATCCGACTACAACAGAGCGCGCGCTCGCGGCCTGCACCTCTCCGGAAACTTGGGTAGTACTGCATCTTATGAGTGATAATGGGGATGATGATAATAGTAATAATAATAGAGAATATCAGAATATACTGCTGATGATGATGATGTTGATGACGGTAATGAATATCATAATGATGGCTATCAATTATTATCATGTTGTTAATGATGATGATGGCTATACAGTACGAAGACCACGTGATGCTTATAATGGTGGATGGGGTCGTTAATGGCAAACCCCGTCCGTCACGGTGCTGGGCTCTCTCCGCAGGTGCTGCCGTCCCTCGTGTTCATCAACACCGTCATATCGGTCCTGCAACACGTGGGCTTCCTGCACTGGCTGATCATGAAGGTGACAACACGCAACACGGCTGCTTTGTTATTGATATATATATATGTATATATTATATATAATATATACATATATATATATATACGTTGTGATGGCTTGATCCCTGATCCATGCCCCACATGGCTGCAGAGGCACGGTGTGGTAATGCAGCGCCTGGGAGTATGAGCAGTCCTGTGAACACATAACTGTAAGGCTTTCACAAAACAGTCTCCTTCCTTATTGACAAAGACTAATTTAGTTCAAGCTAATTTATTATTATCACTACCCCTGACCACACTAATCTAGTTCTTTGTGATATGTGTGTGTGTGTGTGTGTGTGTGTGTAGAAGGAGAAAGCTGAGATGCACACCGAAATGAACGTGACTTCTGAAGAAGGGGGAGAATATGCTGAGGACAACAAGAGGTTTTGCCTTCCAGATCATGTCCCATGGCTTCTAAATGAGATGTGTGGTGTTGAAACAATGCCGTCGTGTGATTGCTCCTCTTCGGCCGTGTGCTCAGTTTGCTCCAGAGGAAGGTGGAGGTGACCGAGGAATGCTTCAAGAAGCACAGCTGCAAGCTCATCCAGGCTCTTCTCCTCGTCTTGGCAGCAGGTAACCAGCAGGGCTGTGTAGTCCAGACCCCCTCGGCCCGGTCCAGATCCAGTAATGGGTGGATCCCGTCAGAGTTCAAGACCAAGACCGAGTTGAGACCAAGGCCCCAAAAATATTTCGATTATATTCTGTGTCCGATTAAAAACGAAGACCATGTGGCTATCATTATATCGATGGCCTAAAATAGAAAAGGAAGGTTTATAGAGGCACGTATGGTCTAAAGCAGGGCCACAAATAAACAATGACAAATTGTGTGTGTGTGTGTGTGTGTGTGTTATAGGTATATCGATTATTATATATCGATGGGTATATCGATTCATATTTCAACACCCCGGGAGCTTGTTTACGTTCAAAACAGAGTTGCATCACCACCAACGAGAGTTGAATGCTATCTATTCAAATAATAAATGTAGTAAAAGCAATATGTACACAGCAAGTCTTCTGAGAACAGTTAATCAGCGAGCGAGTCACATTTACCCAGAAAACAAGACAAGACCGAGAATCCAAAATATGATTTTTATGAGGATCCACATTACAAAATGCAATATTTACAGTATCTTCAGTACGTGCAAATATCCCAATTGATGTTCCTGCCTGGGATTAATAAAGTATACATCTACGACTTCTCCGGAATTCTCTCCAGGCTACGTTGCCATGGTGATAGCGGCCTGCGTTCTGAATTTCCAACGAGCCGTGTGGCTGCTGGCGCTGACGTTGGCGGTGGTTGTGTTCCTGGCCTGGGACCGCGTCATGGAACGCCACGGAGACCTCGTGCAGAGGAAGATCTCTCCCGTCACCGAGCTGTGGGACAGCCACTGGTTGTGGATCAGGTGGTGAGGAACCAGCCCGGTCGTCTCAAACAAGCTCAGAGTGATCGTTAAACTTCTTGAATCATTAACGTTGAATCTTGAAGCTCACGACCCAGTGTGGTGGTGGTGGTGGTGGTGGACTGGTGGTGGTGGTGGTGTGTCTGCTGTCCAGGGTGGTGTACGCGGCGCTGCTGGTGACCCTGGTGTGCTGGGTGCTGCTGGACACGGCCAAGCAGGGCACCAGGCAGCTGGTGTCCCTCGCTGGTCTGCTGCTGCTGGTCCTGCTCATGGCGCTGTTCTCCAAGAGCCCCTTCAGCGTAACACACACACACACACACACATGCATGTGCACACACATTTACATTACATTTACATTTAGGGCATTAGAGTGACTTACAAAAGGTACATTTGTTGAAGGAGAGGCAGCAAATATATCACTGTGGTACATAAAGATAAGAATAGAGCAGGTTTCAAGCATTCATAGTTGCAAGGCTAATAGAACGAGTTTCATAATTGCTAGGTTACCTGGGATAAGAGCAGAAGTGCCGTTCTGAGTGCATTACCAACATCTAAGAACATACAATATGCTCAACGAGGACTATTAATAATGCCAAGACGTCAGCCGCTCGACACACACGCAGACACGCGGCCCCCACGAGTGATGATGAACACGCGTGGGCTTCCTGCACTGGCTGATCATGAAGGTGACAACACGCAACACGGCTGCTTTGAGACGCCGCTAGCTCAGGAATCACTGTACTGTACTGCACTGTACTGTACTGTACTGCACTGTACTGTAGTGTACTGCACTGCACTGTACTGTACTGTACTGTACTGTACTATACTGTACTGCTCTGTACTGTACTGTACTATACTGCACTGTACTGTACTGTACTGTACTATACTGTACTGCTCTGTACTGTACTGTATTGTACTGTACTGTACTGGTCACTTATCATTTATCATTATACTTTATCATCACATGTTGCTGCTACTGTCTACTAGTTACCAATTACTATTTTATGATCGGGTTGTTTTAGTATTTATGTTTATAAGAATACTCTCTCTCTCGGTCTCTGTCTCTCTCTCTCTCTCTCTCTCTGTGTCTCTCTGTCTCTCTGCGTCTCTCTCTGTCTCTGTCTCTCTGTGTCTCTCTGTGTCTCTCTCTCTGTGTCTCTCTCTCTGTCTCTCTCTGTGTCTCTGTGTCTCTCTGTCTCTCTGTCTCTCTGCGTCTCTCTCTGTCTCTGTCTCTCTGTGTCTCTCTGTGTCTCTCTGTGTCTCTCTCTCTGTCTCTCTCTGTCTCTCTCTGTCTCTCTCTCTGTCTCTCTGTCTCTCTGTCTCTCTGTGTCTCTCTGTCTCTCTCTCTGTCTCTCTCTGTCTCTCTCTGTGTCTCTGTGTCTCTCTGTGTCTGTCTCTCTGTCTCTCTGTCTCTGTCTCTGAGTATTGCTACTTTCCTTTTTTTTTTTTACCTTTTAATGTCCTTATTAGATACTATATTAATAAATGTTCAGAGTTGTTTTAGTTTATAAGAATACTGTTCAGAAGACAACTTTTTACTGTACTTGTTACTGTACTCACTAGGTACTATTACTAATTGTTTAGAGTTCTTTAGAATATGTTTAGAAGAATACTGCAGGAGTGAATGGGGAGTAAGCATTCCATTGTACTTGTCACATATGGTGATAAAGAAAGAACTCTTGAAAGGAAATCTTGAAAACCTCTTGGTATCATTGCATGTGATTATGTGTGATTGATTCTCTTCTTTGCGCAGGTGGGTTTCGTAATGCATGTAACCATGGGAACCTCGCGGGTAGAATCCTTCGCTGCCGCAGGAAGCTTACTACTGGGACAGGTGTGTGAGTCCTGGTGCTAACCCCGACCTGGCTTTAACCAGGTCGACCATATCTACTGAACCTGACTGAAGGTGACTTTCAACGCAAACCGTTTGTGTGTTTGTTTCTCACTGCCTCCCCATCTCAGGTAGAATCCATTCTCCTGGTCCGGCCGTACCTCCCCCAGCTGACCCGCTCTGAGATCCACGCCGTTCTGACGGGCGGCTTCGCCAGCACCTCGGGTGTCATCCTCGGGGTCTACATCTCCCTGGGGGTGAGGAGGGGGGGGGGGGGGAGAGAGAGGGAGAGGGAAAGAGAGAGAGGGAGAGGGGGAGAGAGAGAGGGGAGGAGAGAGGGAGAGGAGAGAGGGGGGGGAGAGAGGGAGAGGGGGGGGAGAGGGGGGAGAGAGGGAGAGGGAGGGGGGGAGAGGAGAGAAGAGAGAGGGGGGGTGGAGAGAGGGAAGAGAAGGGAGGAGAGGGGAGGCGGAGAGGAGGAGGGGGAGAGGGAGGGAGGGAGGGAGAGAGAAATCTGAACAGAATCAACCCATATACACACACACACACACATACATTTTATCGTTTATTTGTGGCCCTGTTTTAGACATACGTGAAGCCAACCTGGGGCACATTTTAAATCAATAGATGATTATGCAACA
The DNA here is from genome assembly GCA_002895965.2 of Coryphaenoides rupestris. Classification (NCBI taxonomy): domain Eukaryota; kingdom Metazoa; phylum Chordata; class Actinopteri; order Gadiformes; family Macrouridae; genus Coryphaenoides; species Coryphaenoides rupestris. The sequence goes on from PIJE02002558.1 coordinate 56,084, forward strand.
AACAAGATAATGTTAATGGATAAATGTGAGACATCTTCTTCATCTCTATCTCTCTCTCTCTCACACACACACACACACACACACACACACACACACACACACACACACACACACACACACACACATACACACACACACACACACACACACATGCCTCACGCCTCCTCATGTCCCCCCCCTCCCCTGCCCTATCCATGGAACCCCAACCCGTGCGGACCGCCCTCCTCTGATAGGTGGACGCGTCTCACCTGATGGCGGCGTCTGTCATGTCCATGCCGGCCTCCCTGGCCATCTCCAAGTTGTTCTGGCCGGAGACGGAGACCCCCAGCGACCCCGGGGAGGTCAAGGCGTCCAGAGGGTGAGACAGACCCTGGGAGGCAGGACATGAACAGGAAGTTGACACACGGGCAGTGGTGGAAAGTACTGTAGCTAAAGGACATTTACTCAAGTACTGTCCTTGAGGTACTTGAGTATTTATATTTTGTGCCCTAGATCTCAGAAGCAAATATTCTACCGTTTACTGCACTGCATTCATCTGACAGCTTTGGTCACATTGCAGATTAAAATGAACTAAACACAAATATAATCAAAACATAAATGATATAATTATCAATCAATCAATAAGGTTTCATTGATCCCCAGGAGGAATTTCACAAGCTACCCATCAGCATGTCTATCATTGCATCAATATTCATTTACATTTTGATTTAGGGCATTTGGCAGACGATACAATAATAATACAATAATGTGATATATATTATTTTGGGTGAGTACTTTTACTTTTGGTACTTTACATTTATATTCTATGCGAATACATTTGTACTTTCACATACAGTAAGTAACATTGTCAATGCAGCATTTCTACAGTGTGGTATGACTACTTAAGTAAAAGACCTCAGTACTTCTTCCACCACTGCACACGGGTGACCTTCCGTGACCTTGCAAAGAAAGGAGGTCAATATCCAAAAGTGAAATTCAAAGTGTTTTATTTGTCATGTGTACAACACAACACAGGGCCATTCTGTACACTGAAACTCTTGTGACGTGGCAGTATTCAGTATTATAAATGTACAAGTAAGTAAGTAAGGGCCAGACGCTTGATGGTGTTGTGTTTTATGTTCTGTCAGCGAGAGCCGTGGCTTACTGGGAGCCATCACGCACGGCGCCTGCTCCTCCGTGCCGCTGGTGGCCAACATCACCGTCAGCGTCATCGCCTTCATCTCCATCCTGGCCTTCCTGGACGGCTCGCTGTCCTGGCTGGGAGGCTTGTTCGATTATCCACAGCTCAGCTTCATGGTGAATCAGTACAATAATTGTTGTGTTGGGGAGGATTGCTGTAATATAAGTCGTCGATTCAGAGAAGAAACAACCACAAACGTCCACAACTTTCGACTTGCTCTGTGCTAATACTGTGTGCTGGAAGGAAGCTGTTTAACTCCGATGCTTCTGGTTTCCTCGCTCTCTGGTTCCTCAGCTCATCTGCTCGTACGCGTTTGCGCCGCTGGCCTTCATGATGGGCGTGTCGTGGGAGGACAGCTTCTTGGTGGGCGAGCTGATCGGCATCAAGACGTTCTTTAACGAGCTTCTGGGCTACGAGAGAATGTCTGAGCTCAGCAGGATGAGGGAGGCGGGAGAGCCCGAGTACGTGGACGACGTGAAGCAATACATCTCCGTGAGTCCCCTTCGTTTGACACTCAACGCTGCGTGTTTGTTTGTGTGTGTGTGTGTGTGTGTGTGTGTGTGTGTGTGTGTGTGTGTTAGTGTGTGTGTGTTGGTGTTGTTGGTGTGTGTGTTCATGGTGTGTGTGTGTGTGTGTGTTTGTGTTGTGTGTACATCTGTGAGTAATCTGTCCTATGAATAAAACAGATTAAAAGCCCGGCCACTTACATGTGTTCTCTGTCTCTCTCTCTGGCTCAGTTTCTCTCTGTCTGTCTGTCTCTCTCTCTCTGTCTGTCTCTCTCTGTCTGTCTCTCTGTCTCTCCGTCTCCCCTCAGCTTCACTCTGAAGCCATAGCAACCTTTGCTCTGTGTGGCTTCTCCAACTTCGGCTCCCTGGGGATGGCCATCGGTATAACAAGTAAGAGTCCGGCACGCTGTTTCCCTCCACCACGTCATCACTTTAAAGAATAGAAACAAAATGCTCAAGATGTGACTACCCTCCAGTGACATCACAAGTGGGAGCGTCCACCCGGGTGTATGTACTGTATGATTGGCTGGATACAGTAAACCTACCGATTGGCACAGTCCACTCCACTGGCTGGGTAGGCCAGTCGTACATCTGGGTGGACACTCCCACTCGTGATGTCACTGGAAGGCACTTCGTTCCTTTTTTTTTCCCCCGACATCCGACCCGACTCAAATGTGAGAGAAATCAGCCCAAAAGCTGTTCTACGCAACAGAGAGAGTCGGGGAAGCTCTCATGTTTTAACTTCAACCACAACCTGCTCACAAACTGGTGATTTAAAGAAATTTGTGCAAAATGTAAAATCCTAACATGTATCCCCTGAATGGATTCATTATTCTTACATACAGGACCTTTAACTGGTTAATCAGACAGATCAGATAGATGGATAAATAAATAAATATGTCTGATTTAGCGGTATCATCCACTCCCACACCCCCCGCCCACCCTGCAGATATCCTGGTTCCAGAGAGGATGGCTGACTTCGTTGACTGTGGCCTGAGAGCGCTGATTGCGGGCAGTATGGCCTGTTTCATGACCGCGTGCATCGCAGGTAAACCCGTCACATGGCAACCTCAACGAAGGCCAAATGAAAGGCCTGATTCCCTCCGCCTAATGTGTGTGTCGAGCCAGTACGTGCATGTTGACCTCCCTGTGGCCTGCGTGTCGTGTGTTGTGAACCCCCTCCCTCCCAGGTGTTCTGTACGTTCCGGATCTCCGGTGTGAGTCAGTGTTGGGAACGCTCCTCGCCAACAGCTCTGTCGGGACAGTCGGGAACGCCGGCGGCCCGACGATTTTGGAATGCTGTGGTCAACTGTACAGCAGGTGTGTGTGTGTGTGTGTGTGTGTGTGTGTGTGTGTGTGTGTGTGTGTGTGTGTGTGTGTGTGTGTGTGTGTGTGTGTGTGTGTGTGTGTGTGTGATGATTCAGATCCAGGGTATTTGTGAGGCAAGGGTTAGGTTATGCATCTTTGCTCTGACATACCCACAGGTAGACTGTGGATCGAAGCCACTACACTTACTAAAACAATCAAATGTACTTGTAGTGTAGAAACAGTCAGCAAGAACAGTCTCTCCAGCAGGCTCTCTCTCTCTGTCACACACAAAGGGGAGAGAGATAGTGTGTGTGTTTGTGTGCGTTTTTTATTTCTTTACATTTCTTTACATGCTATTCATAATCATGAAGTGCATGCCGCTTTTCCAGTTCTTTCTTTCTTTCTTTCTTTCTTTTGTCTCAAACATCAACATTAAAAGATCACAAAAAACATGATAATGAAAAAAAAAAATAAGTCAAACACTTTCATTTACGCATGAGGAGCGTATTAAAGGTGCAACCTGAACACCTTCATAGATAGAGCGCCCTCTATGGGTAACATCGGGTAATACGCCTGCTGAGTGCTCTGTGTGTGTGTGTGTGTGTGTGTGCTCTGATTCCTCGCAGTGTGACGGCCAACATGTCCGCTCCGCTGAACACGACGGCGGCGGCCCTGCAACGCTGCTGTGCTGCGGCTCCCTCGACGTTCTTCAACTGCAGCGCCGTACCTTTCAACTGAACGTGCACCGCAGCGCCCCCCTGTGGTGCACCAAGAATCAGCAACAAGAATGAGCGAAGCATTCAATGAGGAACGAATCAAATCAAATGAGAATATTCATTTGTAACGGGAGGGAGATTTGGCGCCCGAGTTAACCGGCAACGCGCATTTGCGCCGGTGACCGACAACTGCTAAGCCACCGCCGGGGAACAGGATCGCGGAGGAGCGATGCATGGACGCTGCAACGCGAGCGCCACCGACTACAGGAACGGCGGCGTTGATTCTCGATAAAGTCCGTTGTCAAGGCGGTCGCGCTGTGTGTGTGTGTGTGTGTGTGTGCTCTGATTCCTCGCAGTGTGACGGCCAACATGTCCGCTCCGCTGAACACGACGGCGGCGGCCCTGCAACGCTGCTGTGCTGCGGCTCCCTCGACGTTCTTCAACTGCAGCGCCGTACCTTTCAACTGAACGTGCACCGCAGCGCCCCCCTGTGGTGCACCAAGAATCAGCAACAAGAATGAGCGAAGCATTCAATGAGGAACGAATCAAATCAAATGAGTGAATATTCATTTGAAATTGAAATTTGATTTTTTGTTTGGTTTTTCAAACTGTTTGTTACGTACAGTATGTCTTTGTTATGGGCCTTGTTTCATGTCTTTTGGTTAGGGTTCGGGTTTGGTTGAGTTTAAGTTTTGTGTTTTGTTAGTCATGTGAAGATTTTGTGTTTGGTATTTTGTGAGTCTTCATTGAGTTCTTTCTTTTGTTATTATGGTTCTTTGGCGCACAGGGACAAGAGGTTAACACCACGTAGGTTTACCTGCTGTTAGACACACTGGGATATTATTAGGTTATTATTTTGGATTATGTCTTTTTATGTCTGTTTGGTGCCACTATTTATATTCTCTTGCTCCCTGTGTTGCTTCTTCTAAATAAATATTCATTCTTTTTGCATATTGCTTTCCGTGCCTTGTGTGGTTACACCCTCTCGTACTGAACCCCCGTTGCCTTACGTTGCGTCCTGCTACTCTGAGCTGCCTGGGGACGGAACACTGCTTTACCTCACAAAATCAGACATGTTGGATTGTATTAGGCCTATGTGAAGATAGTTAGGTTCATTTGAATGACCGACAATGACATGTAATGAGATTTTCAGACACATTCTGTTAAGAGGCAGTGATTTTTGTTTTTGAAGCCTTCAAATATAGAATGTAATTAATCAAATTGTATATGTATGTGATCTGGCTGTATAGGCACATTCATATTACTGTAATTACCTGCACCGTTTTTATTGATGTCTGGCCTTGACTACTTTTTGAGTCAATTAAATTAAACCTTTTTTTTTTTTACCACTCAACAGAGTGCACCCCTGTGTCAAAATTGATTTCATTCCCACCAGATTATATTTCATATGAATAGAGGAGGCCTGGCCAACCCGCGGCTCTCTTTGTCTGGTTTCATGGTTCTTACGTTCATATTTAATTTTGTGTTTTTTTTTTGTGCTGTCAAAGTTAACGCGACATCACAGATGTTGCGCCAAGGATGCACAATGACGCTACCGTGAGGCGCGCGACGGGCTCCGAGTCAGCGTCTCTGGGGGGGGCGGGTCCGTTAATTTGCGGTTCTGATGGGGGGGGTCCGTTAATTCGCGGTTCTGATGGGGGGGGTGGGGGTCCGTTAATTCGCGGTTCTGATGGGGGGGTCCGTTAATTCGCGGTTCTGATGGGGGGGGGGTGCTCCGTTAATTCGGAGCACCCCCCGAATTAACTAGATAAGACTATGAAAATGTTATTGCCCTGGCAGTGGCTACAAATATTGTTGGTGTGTGTGAGAGGAAGAGATGGGGAGATGTTCATGTGTGTGTGAGAGGAAGAGATGGGGAGATGTTCATGTGTGTGTGAGAGGAAGAGATGGGAGATGTTCATGTGTGTGTGAGAGGAAGAGATGGGGAGATGTTCATGTGTGTGTGAGAGGAAGAGATGGGGAGATGTTCATGTGTGTGTGAGAGGAAGAGATGGGGAGATGTTCATGTGTGTGTGAGAGGAAGAGATGGGGAGATGTTCATGTGTGTGTGAGAGGAAGAGATGGGAGATGTTCATGTGTGTGTGAGAGGAAGAGATGGGGAGATGTTCATGTGTGTGTGAGAGGAAGAGATGGGGAGATGTTCATGTGTGTGTGAGAGGAAGAGATGGGGAGATGTTCATGTGTGTGTGAGAGGAAGAGATGGGGAGATGTTCATGTGTGTGTGAGAGGAAGAGATGGGGAGATGTTCATGTGTGTGTATGATGTGGCTCTTTGCAGTAACACAGTAAAAAAAATTGGCTCTTCGTCTCTGACTGGTTGGCCACCCCTGGAATAGACTCTAATATAACATAATTTTATGAAACTTCTGCTATTTCGGTCACATGTACAGTACTGTATATGCAGGCTTCCGGTGACAGGCTATATCTCAGGGATTCTGGGACACTATTCATAATAGGATCACGATCTAATATCCCCTATAGTCTCGTTTGAGTTGTCATGCAGTCGTTGACAGGGTGAGTCTATTCAATGGTCACGTTTGTTTTGCGTTTTAAAGGTGCACTGAAAATGAAATGCATGAGTGAGCCAGCTAGATGGCACTGTTGTACTGTAGATCCCAGGCCCCCCCAAGCTGGCAGCAGGGCCCCCCCCATGTCAAATTCATTTGTCCAGTTCATTCATTTGAGACATCAGGGAAGAGGAGAGCGACACACACACACACACACAGCGACACACACACACAGTCACTTCATTATGTCAGGGATCAGGGAAAAGGTCAGACGTGTGGCTTACCAGTGGGCAGGAGGTGGTGAATTTCACACACCCACGGAGTGAGGACATCAGCATCCTGCCGTCACAGTCTGACACCAGGGGCCTTTTTGAGTTTGACAGTGAGATTGAATCCCGATTAATTGGTTGGTTCGAGACTTGAGTTTTCCGATTATCACCTCGGGACTCTATAGGGACCGGCGCGGCGCGTTGTTGTCTGTGTGGCGCACAGTGTGTCCCTGTTTGCTTCTGAATTCTAGGGTCAAATAATACTGAAATAATAACGATGACAATCAATGTTCTGATAGGATCTTTGTGATGTCAAACAGGCCTAATGCTATTACGGTGGCTGTCAATGGATTGAGGTTGTCGTTGTTGTTGTCGATTATCATTGTTGCTCACTGTACCCCTTGAAAAATATGAATCCTCTGGAAAAATATGAATCCTCTGGAAAAATATGAACCCTCTGGAAAAATATGAATCCTCGCCGCCCTACTTATAGTATCACCAGCCGTTTGATTTGAAGAACGCATTTCATATACCGAGTATCTAAGACTTGCTGCTCAGACGAGGCCCCAAGAAGGTTGAGAACAAGAAGCCGCTGACACACACACACACAGACACACACTTTCTCTCTCACACACACACACACACACACACACACACACACACACTCTCACATGCACACACACACACACACACACACACACACTCACAGACCCACACACACACGCACATGCACGCATGCACACACACACACTCTCACACACGCACACACACACGCTCTCTCTCTCTCTCTCTCTCAGACACACACGCACACTCTCTCACACACACACACACACACATTCACCTAAAAATAAATTAAACAAATTAAAATATTAAATTCAGAGGCTGTGTAAGGAATGCCTCAAACTCACCCGGCCAGCCTCTGAATGTCATATTTTAATGGGGTGTGTCAGCGTATAAAAACCACTGATATCTGGATGGATGGCTATATACAGCAATGGACCACTTGATCGCTATTCGTGGATTGATTGACGAAAATAAGTCAAAACGTTTAATGCATGAACTGACTAATTGTCCCTCATTTTCAACGTAAGCAAGCATTACAACAGATGTCTCTCTCCTCTTTGTATAAAACAATCAACGTGCTGACAATCAAATCAGGCAACACAAACACGCCGTGGCCTCGGCGAGCATCTCGTCGCCGCCCGTGTTCTCCAGGTTGCACCCGGGGCCTAACAAACCGTCATTAACGCGCTAATTGGCCATTGACACATAATTGCGTGGCCGTGTGTCGGCGCATGGCGGGGAATTAAACAGGACAATCCCTGATGAAGGGGGAGCTCGTTGAACTGTGCATATTGAGCTGGGCTTTAGGAGTCACAAGCCGGCCACGGAGTTCAATGTGTAATGTAAAACTGTACTGTGCTGTACAGGCGATACAGTACGATATATATATATGCTGCTGCTGTTGCTGCTGCCTGGTTTCTCTGAACACATTGTAACGAGAGTAGGTAGGGTGGTGTAGGCTGGCCACTTAGCGGAGAGACGGCAGACAACACATTTGGAACACCAGGCCTCCGACATACGAACAATACACACGACACACGATGAGGCCGATTCTACGTTCCTACTCCGCACGCATCACGGGAGAGACAGCATGCTCTCTACTATACATACACATAGCCGGTAGTGGCAAAAACGAACTTAACTACAAACTAGTTGGATAATATGAGGGGCGCCCCTCGTGGCGATATTCAATACTGTCTTTGACCGACCACCAGAATAACACTCTGGTGTTCTGATCCCTGCACTTAGTAGGTAAATAGATGGGGTGTGTGGAAATGTGAGCGGTAAATACAGATCTGGACAACCATCAATGTTGGAGGTTTTTTTTGGTTTTGACGGTGGCGGCGGAGGTGGTGGTGGAGGTTTTGGCGGTGGTGGTGGCAGTGGTGGTGGAGGTTTTGGCAGTGGCGGTGGTGATGGCGGTGGCAGAGGTTGGCGGTGGTGGTGGAGGTTTTGGCAGTGGCGGTGGTGATGGCGGTGGCAGAGGTTGG
>PIJE02002559.1:5000-10000 GCA_002895965.2 Coryphaenoides rupestris
GGTGAGTGTGTACACCGGCGACGGCCGTGCCGTGTGTGTGTGTGTGTGTGTGTGTTTATGTGTGTTTATACATATATAATCAAGCGCATTCGTGGCCTACATCGTTGTATGACAAACACAAACCGACAGGCCCGTATTCCTTGACATGGAGAGAAACAAATACGCAATATGTTTAAAAAGGCTCCGTCTGCTGCCTCGGTGTCTATGCGCCCGGCTCCGGAACCGCTTTGAAGTCCCTTAATCTTCATTGGATATGCTGATGGAACTCTCAGATAGCGCCGGGCGAGACGAGGATTGATGTTGAGTCTCCGTCCTCCGAAATTTGACGAAAAAATTTTGATTTCCTCCCCCTGCTTGGTGTGTTTGCGTTCTTTGTGGGGTTTTTTTCGTGCTTTGTGTTTTTTTTTCTCTTCGTCTTCCTACTTGGCATGCACGGATCCCCCCCCCCCCCCCCCGAAAAAAAGGACCCTCAAGTCTAAATCTATTTCAATCACCGACCGCATCTATCAAACTGATAGACTTAAAGAGCGTCTCGCCAGCGCACAGATGCAACCTTCAGATTGGGTTTGATCAAATATTACCGTGTGTTGCAGATGTGTTGATGTTTGTTTCCAAATCACCGCTTTATAGGAACGTTAGCTAGGAGTGCTGCAATGTGTTGCGCAATCACGACTTCTAAACCCCATTACTTATGATATGTGTAGAGATCAATAGAATTCAAAAATGATATTGTCGTTCTTATTAATAGAGGTGCAAGAGGTAAATAGTACTAGTAGTAGTACCAAACCATAGACATACTTACTTGATTTGATGTGTGCTGTGTTTATGAATTTCTATAAAAATAATTAGGTTAATAGAACAAGTTTCAAGCTCTCATAATTGCGAGGTTCGACCCAGTGCTGGAATACAACAAGACTGCTGGGTTACGCGGTTACACAACGCTATATGTAGGCTACGTCCAGCCCAGCGTACAGCAGAATACTTTCCCCCGTATTCAACATATTCTCTGTAAATAGGACACCTCGCGGCTGTGGGGAGTATAGCTCCAGAGGTCAAGTGTTCCAAGGTCGCCTCTGAATCGGTGGCAGTACTGCACTAAACTGAGGAGGAAGAGGCGGAGGAGGAGGAGGAGGAGGAGGAGGGGGGGGGCGGCGGTGGGGGGGACCCAGGAAGTACTGAGTGCTGTGGACGTGGAGCAATGTTGACAGGGTCTGCTCCTCGGAAAGCACAGTACAGTATCCCCATTGGAGATCAGTTACTGGCCCAAGCATGCGCGCGCGCACACACACACACACACACACACACACACACACACACACACACACACACACACACACACACACACACACACACACACACAGTACACTACACACACACACACACACACACCACAACAAAGCCATTTCATGGACATGGGCACTGCGGTGGCGTGGACAGAGGACGAGGTCATTAGCATGGGCTAACGTTTCCGCGTCGACGGCTAACTGATTGCTTTGCCTTTTCTTTTTTTTTTTTTTTACGCCCCCCCCGAGCCACGCAGACCCCCGGGGTGGAGCCCCGCGGTGCAGATGTGTAAAGCCGGGGTCATCTGACGCTGATGTCTCCTGACAAGGCGCTCGCATCGGTGTGTGTGTGTGCGTGTGTGTGTGCGTGTGCGTGCACATGTGTGTGTGTGTGTGTGTGTGTGCGTGGTTGGTCCGGGCAAGGGGAGCTGCCTGGACATGTGTGTGTAATTGAGAGCACATGCATGGATGTATGTAGATACAAGAAACCTCAGCTTGCTTTGAAAACAGGCTTTCAGACACCTGTCAATGATTGGCCGAAACAAGATACCCTCCCTCCTCCCCCTCTTCCTCCTCCCCCTCTTCCTTCTCCTCCCTCTTCCTCCTCCTCCTCCTCCTCGGCTCCTATTGACAGCTCAAAGTGTCGAGGGTGACTTGCGTTTCTGCACATGTTCCCAATCAATGGCGGCTCACAGGTAATGCTTTGAAAATGTGCCTCCTTTGATAAGCATCTCGCGGCCGCCTCGGCCCCGGAAAAAAAATCATGATGGATGGTCGCACGACTTCAGACGACGAAGACGGAGGTGGAGAAAAGGACGAGGAGTAAACAAGAAGAGGCTCTCTCTCCATCTCTGTCTGGCTCTGTCCCTCTCTCACTCACTCTCCTCTCTCTCTCTCTCTCTCTCTCTGTCTCTCTCTCTCTTCGTCTGGCTTTCTGTCTCTCCATCTCTGTCTGGCTCTTGGTCTCTCTTGCTCTGTCTCTGTCTCTCTCTCTCTCTCTGTCTCTCTCTCTCTCTACCTCTCTCTCTCTCTCTCTTTGTCTCTCTCACTCACTGTCTTCCTCTCTCTCTTTCTCTGTCCCTCTCTCCCTCTCTGTCTCTCTCTCTCTCTCTCTCTCTCTCTCTCTCTGTCTCTGTCTCTCTGTCTCTGTCTCTGTCTCTGTCTCTCTCTCTCTCTGTCTCTCACTCGCTCACTGTCTTCCTCTCTCTCACTCACTGTCTGTCTGTCTCTGTCGCTCTCTCTCTACCTCTCTCTGTCTCCATCTCTGTCTGGCTCTTGGTCTCTTTTGCTCTGTCTCTCTCTCTCTGTCTCTCTCTCTCACTCACTCACTGTCTTCCTCTCTCTCTTTCTCTGTTTCTCTCCCTCACTCCCTGTCTGTCTGTCTCTGTCGCTCTCTCTCTACCTCTCTCTCTTAGCGGAGGATAGCGGAAGCGGCGCCGCCTCGATATGATTCTGTGCAGTTAGTCCCTAAGCCTGGTTGGGGTTTTTTTTCTTCTTTTTTTGTCTGTTTGTTTTTGGGGGGGTTTTTCTTTTGTAAAGGTCTCCAGAATTTTCCAGTTCACACAGACTGGTGTTTATTTTCCGCAGGTCTTTCTTCCCCCGTTTCCCTTGTTTCTGTGTATGTATTTGTGCCAAATTATAGGGGGGATTAGCTTGTTCTGAGCTTTACTCTTCGGGGTTTCCCCCCTTTTGGGCTACTTTCTGAATAGGCTAGTTGAGGCGGAAAGTATGTTTCTGTCCAGGTAGCATATTGTTTTATTCAACGCTTCAGGGTTCATAAACATCAGTGTCAGTTCAGTGTCGTACTATTCCGGGCAGGCGTGCTTTTGAAACATTGTCATGCTAAACATGGACAGTGACGTGGGGGGAGAAAATATTTATACGTGTGCGTGTGTGTACGTGTGTCTTTGTGTGCGCGTATGTGTGTGTGTTTGTCTGCCGAGACCACGGACGTAAGCAAGCGGAGGGCTCAAACGTCCCCGTGTGTTGGCTAATAGACGCCATTATTACGCTGATAAAATGCCTCCATTAAAACCTTAACGGCCCACCTGGGTACAGTCTCGGCGCTCGGCCCCCGCCGCGCCGGTTCGGGGCGGTAACTCCTTAGCGCCGATCAGAGTTTGAATAATTCACCCGGCCCCCCCCCCGCCTCACCCCTGACCTCTGACTGTCTGAACCGGGGGCCCCCAAAATACGCGAGCACACTTATGAAAAGTGTGCAGTCGCGGGCGGTGTGTGCCCCCACCCCCCGACCCCCGACGCTTTCAGAGGTAATTAAGTATTGATTGCACATACAGTAACACAGGAGGTAACGGGAGACGGGAGGACGACGCTGGCCACCACCGCCGCCGCCATCGTCTCTGGAGTCCCACAGCAGTCATTGACCCGCCGCCTGGCCGCGCCGCAGCTACAGCGGGGCGCGCGGAGCTGCTAGCTTTAACTTCCTGGAAAACAAGGGGTTAGCTTAGCTTAGCCTTCCTCTTTTGATTGCATTTCTGAAAAAAAAGAGCCAAGCGGAAAGTGGTGATGCAGCAGAAATTCTGAGCTTTTCTGTAAATATCGTACGCGGTGGCGGCGCATGCTAGCTTTACTCGATGTGTGTGTGTGTGTGTGTGTGTGTGTGTGTGTTTGTTTAGATAAAAACCGATGAATTATTTCCCTACCGGCGTGATTTACGCGCACAGTAAACATGTTACGTTTTGACGGCTGACATGACTGCGACTAAATTGATCTTGGCCTCCGTTGACAGGTACGCACGCGGCTTCATAAATATGTATGATCGCGCGCCGGCGCCGTCGAGACCGCGCGACATAATAAAACACGGCCGTCGGTTTAATCCTGAATCAGCCGTCACTAAGTAAGTGCGAAGTCACCCCCGTCGTCATTTAAATCCCGCGTGAATACGACGATGACAACGCTGGCGTCGGCCGGCCCCATCGCAGACATGAGCTAACGGGGCGGGGGAGGGGGGGAAATCCCTTACCGGAATGCTGTAACGTCGGATTCCGCGTTTAACCCTTCAGGTATCGCGGCCAGACACGGATTTCGTGATGAGCTGTCGGAAAGGGGATTAGGAGTCATTTGTGCAACAGCGCGGGGAGGGAGGGAGGGAGGACGGACGGACGGACGGACGGACGGACGGAAGGAAGGGGAGCACTGGGGGAAAAAGGGGAAGATATTTATCGGACTACATCCTCACTCGTACTAATGAGGAGGTCGGAAAGGTGTGTCCGTGTGTTCGTGTGTTTGTGTGTGTGTGCGCCTTTGCACATGTTTTATTCATCTCTCGATATCGCCGGCCGGGCGGTGTGTGAGGAAAGATGTTTTGATGCAGTGAGTCAGACTGGGCTGTGTGGGTGCTGAGTGTGTGGAGGGCGTGGAGGGTGGGTGGTTGTGGGTGGTGGGTGGTGTGTGTGGTGTGGGGTGAGTGGGTGGGGGTGGAGGGAGTGGGTCAGGCACGGAAGGTTGGTGTGAAGGTTGATCTGTGGTGGCTTAATGGCTCTGTGTTCAACCAGATGGCACTTCATGAAATCTCTGTCTGTCTTTCTCGCTCTCTCTCTGTCTCGGAAAAACACACACACACACACACACACACACACACACACACACACACACACACACACACACACACACACGCGTCAAAACTACGCCGCCGATTTTGACGGTGAGCGCGAATCGCAGCCATACGCGCCGTTCGATGCTTGTTTGTTTTCCGCG
>PIJE02002559.1:15000-17500 GCA_002895965.2 Coryphaenoides rupestris
ACGCTCCCGCAGGATCGACTGCTTAACGCCGCGAGACGCGTGAACGGGCTCAAGCTCCAAAGCGTTGAGATTACTCAAACAGCCGTGGCGCTGTGCAGACGAAACATGGCTCCCGCCAGAGGACAACAACTTAACGTATGGCCGGGGGGGTTAACGGCATGCATTTGGTAATATGCTAATGAGCTTGTGATGTCACAGGTTAAAAGGCACTGAGGCCTTTTTTTTTTTTGACTGGATGAACCCAGGTTCAAATATCCATCCTGGAGGGTTCAAAAGGTCATCACGCTGTTTTGAACCAACTTGTCGAGAGAATGCGGGAAGTACATCTGCCAATTATACCTGCTTGCGTGTGTGTATGTGTTTTGTGTGCGCATTTTATGCACGTTAGGCTATTACTTGGCCTAATGTGTCCGCACTTGTGTGTTTTTTGTCCACATTTCCAATTACTTGTACATGCATACACAGGCAGACGTATCTGATGTGTGGATGTCTTTTGTGTGCACTCGTGTGTGTGTGTGTCATTGTGCATGCATGTGTGTGTGTGTGTATGTATGTATGTGTGCATGCGTGAGTGTGTGTCTGTGTGTGTGTACGTGTGAGCCTCCACGCAGGGGATGCAGTCTGGGGAAGAAACAGGGGTCCTGTAGAGAGTGTAATGGATGTGTATTGGGGGCTCTCTCATTTCAAAAGGATTGCAAAGGGAAGGAAGGGAGGGGAAAAAAATCAGAGAGCAGAGAGAGGAAAAGGGAGGAAAAAAACATGAAGAGGGTATGATGTCAGTGGGGGGATGTATGCGTGTGTGTCTGTGTGTGTTAGAGAGAGAGAGTGTGTGTGTGTGTGTGTGTGTGTGTGTGTGTCCCACCTGTGTTTACAAGCGGCGTATGGCCAAATGCATGGCCACGGGGGGGGGAGAGGGGCTTCGGGACCCCCTGATGCGGCGTGTAATTTCACATTGCTTTTTATAGCCCTGGTGTGTTTTCTCTATGTTCTGGTTCCGCCGTGTGGTCAGTACGGTGTCGGTGTCAGCGTCATTCGGGCCCCCCCCCCCACTGTACTGTATGGATGCGGCTGAGCAGCACTGTGTAAGACTCCTGCCTCCTGCCCTGTAGAACAAGTGCCTGTTAAGTCGTCACCCATATTATGCCAACACTGAGTGACATTTCACCATTTTAGGCACACACACACACACACACACACACACACACACACACACACACACACACACACACACACACACACCTGCATAGAACAATGTCGTTTGGCTATCTATGTATGTCTTCCCTGGCTGCCATAGCCTATGTTATCCATTCATTTTCAATAGAGCCCTTTTCACAGATAGTCAGTAGCAGGGTACAGTAACTTCCTGTCCCTGTCAGTAGCAGGGTACAGTAACTTCCTGTCCCTGTCAGTAGCAGCAGGGTACAGTAACTTCCTGTCCCTGTCAGTAGCAGCAGGGTACAGTAACTTCCTGTCCTGTCAGTAGCAGCAGGGTACAGTAACTTCCTGTCCCTGTCAGTAGCAGCAGGGTACAGTAACTTCCTGTCCCTGTCAGTAGCAGCAGGGTACAGTAACTTCCTGTCCCTGTCAGTAGCAGCAGGGTACAGTAACTTCCTGTCCCTGTCAGTAGCAGCAGGGTACAGTAACTTCCTGTCCCTGTCAGTAGCAGCAGGGTACAGTAACTTCCTGTCCCTGTCAGTAGCAGCAGGGTACAGTAACTTCCTGTCCCTGTCAGTAGCAGCAGGGTACAGTAACTTCCTGTCCTGTCAGTAGCAGCAGGGTACAGTAACTTCCTGTCCCTGTCAGTAGCAGGGTACAGTAACTTCCTGTCCCTGTCAGTAGCAGCAGGGTACAGTAACTTCCTGTCCTGTCAGTAGCAGGGTACAGTAACTTCCTGTCCCTGTCAGTAGCAGCAGGGTACAGTAACTTCCTGTCCCTGTCAGTAGCAGCAGGGTACAGTAACTTCCTGTCCTGTCAGTAGCAGGGTACAGTAACTTCCTGTCCCTGTCAGTAGCAGCAGGGTACAGTAACTTCCTGTCAGTAGCAGCAGGGTACAGTAACTTCCTGTCAGTAGCAGCAGGGTACAGTAACTTCCTGTCCCTGTCAGTAGCAGCAGGGTACAGTAACTTCCTGTCCCTGTCAGTAGCAGCAGGGTACAGTAACTTCCTGTCAGTAGCAGCAGGGTACAGTAACTTCCTGTCCCTGTCAGTAGCAGCAGGGTACAGTAACTTCCTGTCCCTGTCAGTAGCAGGGTACAGTAACTTCCTGTCCCTGTCAGTAGCAGCAGGGTACAGTAACTTCCTGTCCCTGTCAGTAGCAGCAGGGTACAGTAACTTCCTGTCCCTGTCAGTAGCAGGGTACAGTAACTTCCTGTCAGTAGCAGCAGGGTACAGTAACTTCCTGTCCCTGTCAGTAGCAGCAGGGTACAGTAACTTCCTGTCCCTGTCAGTAGCAGGGTACAGTAACTTCCTGTTCCTGTCAGTAGCAGCAGGGTACAGTAACT
>PIJE02002559.1:22055-47055 GCA_002895965.2 Coryphaenoides rupestris
GGGGGGGGGGGGGGGGGTTGGAGAGCGAGGGGAATATGAGAGCCATGTTGAAAAGGTAAAGCTCGCCATCACGAAGAGACCACCGCTGCTGCCCTGGAGGTCTGTCTACATGTGAACGTCCACTCTCAAAACTCAAGAGTGTGTGTCTGTGTGTGTGTGTGTGTGTGTGTGTGTGTGTGTGTATATGTGTGCGTGTGTGTGCATGACTTCACCATGCCCCTGGTCTCAGCGTCATCCTCCATTTCACATTTCCTGCGAGGCTCCATTTCGAAATGGAGTACAATTAAATGTATTAATTTAGCAGTCTCTCTCTCTCTCTCTCTCTCTCTCCCTCTCTCCCCCCACCTTGCTGCTCAACATGCAGCAGCACCAGTAGCATTGATTCCCATCCAGGCGCCTTGTGACGGTAAGCTATCCAGCTAGCTAGCTAGCACAGCGACGGCGGCATCGGGGATGGGAATGCACATCGCCGGGTGACTGGAGGGAAACGCAAAAGGTCACGGCGCCATCGTCGCATTTCATGGTGATGTGGACATCCCCCGGCCACCATGTTTACAGGACAAGAGCTATGATAAATACTGGGGTCATCTCACACATACACACATCCACGCACACACACATAAGGACAACCAGGGGGGGAGAGAGGAGAGAGAGAGAGGGGGAGAGATTTATATGTTGCCATATCTAACAAGTACAATGGAACGCTTACTCCCCATTCACTCCTGCAGTATTCTTCTAAACATGAATTCTAAAACAAGTCTGGACAATTAGTGAGATCGTACCTAATAGAGAAGTACAGGAATGTGTGCAACACAGCAGCACGATTTGTGAGCTGTGGAAATGGGAATGGAATACAACCGCCATAAATATTGTCAATCACCTGTCAATCCCCCTTTATTATTATTATTATTATTATTATTTAACACAAATGTTATTATCTTTCCATTTTTTTTTTATATTTATATATATTTTATATTATATATATAATTATTATTTTATATAAAGTAAGTTGACTTACTTTATATACCTGTATATATTTAGTTCTTTATAAGTATACTTTAGAAACTCAAAAACTCAAAGAAACTCAAAACTGCAATATTGCAGCCTTGTGTACACATTTCTTTATTAAAGAATATCTGCAATTGTAATCGACAATTGTAAATTAGATTAGTTTTGTTTTTGTTTTTCGCTTTGGCAATGTAAATATACGTTTCCCATGCCAATAAAGCTCTTTCAATTGAAATTTGAGAGAGAGAGAGAGAGAGAGAGAGAGAGAGAGAGACTCTCAGAGACTCAGACTAATGTCTTGAGTCTGAGCTCTGAAATGAAGCGTTGAGAGGAAACGTGAACAAGCTCCGCTCCACTTGGGCGCCAAACTGCGCCGGGTGGAGCCGAGGGCCTGGAGCTGTGAACCCGGAGAGAGGCTCTGTGGTCTCTGCTCGGCCCATTTAGGTTCCCTGTTGGTGTTGGACTGCGGCTCAGGAAGAGTGAAGTAGGTGCGTGCCTTTGTATGCCTTCAGTGTTGGATCGCTATCGGACTAATGCTGTGCAGGCATGCGACAAGCGGATACGTACTCGTGTGTGTGTGTCCGTGTGTGTGTGTGTGCCGGTGTGTGTGCACGTGTGTGTGTCTCTGAATTGTAAGAACGGATGCGCTCGCAGAAACCGGCGCCATTGTTCCACTGGCTCCTCCGCTGTTCTTCCTTCCTTCCTCCCTCCCTAGTACTCCCCCCACCCTCCTCCACTCTCCCTCCTCCCCACTCTCCCCCCAAGGGGAGCTAACACAAACAGGGATAGATTGGTCTGGGTTGCTCCTCTCTCTCGCTCTTGCTCTCTCTCTCTCTCTCTCTCTCTCTCTCTCTCTCTCTCTCTCTCTTGCTCTCTTTCTTGCTCTCACTCTCGTTTTCTCTCTCTTGCTCTCTCTCACTCTCGATAGTTTTCTCTCTCTCGATCCCTCGCTCTCTCACTCCCTCTCTCTGTGGAGATGACCCGGGAAGTCATGGGTGTCTGTGGCTGGGCCCGATGAAAAATCAGGCCAGGTGCAGGGGATCATACATCCTGGAGACAAGCACCAGGGAGCCCTACCTGCTGCTGCCTCTTCTGCTGCTGCTACTCGGTGGTGGTGGTGGTGGGGTGGTGCCGGTGCCGGTGCCGGCGCCGCCGTGTCGCCACGCGGTGCTGCTCGCCGCCACATCATTAAAAATGACAAATGGCGGCCCAATCAACCGGTCCCCGAACGAAGTAGCCCCGCCCTCGCCTGTCGCCTGATGCTGTTGCTGAAGCTGGAGCCCCGGCCCCCGGGTCCCCAGCCCCGGCCCCTCTGCATCTGTCCTAGTTCATCTATACTGCGGCTCCCAGGGGCCCAGCTCCCCTTTCTCTTGAAGTCACTCACTTTCTGTCTGTCTGGCATGTGTTGCCTTTTTGTTGTTGTTGTTGTGGGTCGTGGTGGGGGTGAAAGGTTAAGCGACACAAATGCTAAATGAGGCTGAACGCTAAAGTACGGTGCGATAAAGTGCAATGCTAAGTAAGACATTACCGTTTCAAGAGATCCACAAAAAGACCTTGAGACATCTCGGGATTAAAAATAAGAATTAAATAAGAAATAAAAATAAGATGCCCTCTTTCGACGGTTAAAAGATCAAAAAGGGCTATCTAGACCACAAGGCCACGACAATAACTCTTCTAAAAAAAACCACGAGGAACAGGTGTGCGCACACACCAAACCCAACTTCCCCCATTAATCTCTGTATTTAAATCGGTATGCAAAAAAAAAAGAAAGAAAAAGCCAACCACCGAAAGCCACATTGTCTAAATTAGGTCAGTGTGCTTCGAACGCCGAGCCGGTGGCTGCGAGACGCCGGTTCATTCCAGTGGCCCCGGGTGCAACCCTGGCCTACTCAGACTGGAATAGGTGAACGGCTTCATCCCACTTCTCCGGGGCTCCGGGGACTTGGAGCGCGGAGCGGGGCCGTGCCTGAGACAGGTGGATGGTTCTGGGGCTGCGGAGAGGCAGATTGCCCCCCCCTCTCTCTCCTCCTCCTCCTCCTCCACCTCTCTCCTCCTCCTCCTCCTCCCTCCTCTCCTCTCTCCTCCTCCTCCTCTGTTGCTGCCGCTGCCTCTGCTTCTGCGCGGTCCAGACCTTTTTCTGTATTCTCCGGGGAACGAGCCCCATTGTACGGGCCATCTGTTGCCGGCACACTCTCACACACACACGCACACACACACACACACACGCACACACACACACCACACACACACACAGGCGAGAAGGTGACAGCGGAAGGGGTTGGGCGGAGCCAGGCGGAGAGGAGGAGGAGGGGGAGGAGGGGGAGGAGGAGGCCGATGTGGAGCGCCTGTTCAATGCCATTAGGAGGCACGGCTGGATTTGCCCAATCTATTAAAGAACATTTTCAATGCAAATGTGATGGCGGTCTGCAGGTTTATGAGGTTATCAAGGAAAAGGAGAGGCTGCCCGCTGATATGTGGCCACTGTGACACGCCTTGGAGAGCACACCCGGCCGAGAGGCTCTGTGGAGGGAGGAGGATGTGTTGGGGTCTGTGTGTCTGTGAGTGTGTCTGTGTGTGTGTGTGTGTGTGCGTGTGCGTGTGTGTGTGTGCGCGTGCGTGTGTTTCCGCAATGACTTGAAAACAATGACACTGTGTCATCTTGCTACTGGTGTCTCTTAATGACAGATTGATATCACAATAGCAATAGAAACCATTAAAGTGGAAGAATGCTCTGAGCCTGGGAAGCGACTAGGAGGACTCAGACTTACTGTAAATGTGTAAATCTTAGTTATTAGCTATATTTGTATTATTCGACAGTTTATTTCTCTGTTGTTTTATTCTATCGCTATGCAACCTGTAAAGTTCCATCTCATGTTATCGTGTCTTATCTTATCTTATCTTATCTTCTCTTAAAAGGCATTTATTCTCTCTTTTTTTGGGACCGACCAATGAGGTGCAGTACCGCGACTCGACCCACTGGGGGTGCTGTTCCCCCGCATTGAAACGGGCCGCGGCTTCAAATGGGTCAGGGGGAGGGGGAGGGGGGGGGGGGGAGGGAGAAAAAAAAGTTCTCTCTCTCCCTCCCTCTCTGCCTCTCTCTCTCCCTCCCCCTCCTCCCCCACCCTCCCTCCCTCCCTCCCCCCTTTTACACACTCCACACTCTTCCCGGGCGCGGATGATTGTCACACGTTGTTTACTACCGCTTGAAATGAGATGTGACTCACGGCACAGACTCTCCATCGCACAGACTCTCGACCACCGAGCGGAGTAGTAGTAGTATTCGCTCCGTGGGCGCAACTGAAGGGATATATACTCTCTCTCTCTCTCTCTCTGTCTCTCTCTCTCTTTGCGTGCGTGTGTGTGTGTTGTGTTTTGTCATTCGGACGCACAGGACCGCCGCTGGTGTGTAGTGGAGTGGAGACTCTTGGATACATACCCTCCTGCCATGACCGTGGATTTGTTTGCCCTTTTATATGTGGTGGTCATCACGGCGTCTGCGATGGAAGGTAAACGATATATGATATTTAAATATATTTTTTATATACTGTATAAATATATATGTGTGTGTGTGTGTGTGTGTGTGTGTGTGTGTACTGGAATTAACGTTTGGATTTGGATTCAACGTGTACCCCGTTTTTGTGTGTGTGTGTGTGTGTGTGAGAGCCACGCTTTTGCCGCCTTTTTCTCTCTGTTTTAACGACTTCAAGGATACGGTTGGACGCGATATACTGTGTTATCACACACGTGGATGATAATAATAATAATAATAATAATTTTTGATTCCTCCTTTATTATTATTATTATTATTATTATTATTTTTAAAGCTCCTCTAGTTTTTTAACGGGGCTAACTTAACTGATCCGCTCGTCAGCCGCGAAACCCTCAACGCTGTGTGTGTGTGTGTGTGTGTGTCTGTGTGTCTGTGTCTGTGTGTGTTCATTCTCTGTATTTATTTTGTCACGTTGACTCAAATTGTGGAGCAAATAGACAATACACTTCACACACACACACACGCACACACGCACACGCACACACGCACACTGTACTGTATGGATGCGGCTGAGCAGCACTGTGTAAGACTCCTGCCTCCTGCCCTGTAGAACAAGTGCCTGTTAAGTCGCTCCCTTCTCTCTCGCCCTCTCTTCTCTCCCTCTCTCTCTCCCTCTCTCTCTCCATCTCCCTCCTCCAATGCTTATCCCATTTAGAGTAACAGGCTTGGAGAGATGGGGTTGATGTGTTGTATGTATGTACCGGCCGAGTCTCTCTCTCTCTCTCTCTCTCTCTCTGTGTCTGTCTCTCTGCATCTCCCTCTCTCTCTCTCTCTCTCTGTCTCTCTCTCTGTCTCTGTCTGTCTCCCTTCCTCCCTCGCTCACCACCGCCCCCCCTCCAACGCCCTGACCGAAGACAGAGGTTGATAGATTGGACTGAACTATCAGTCACAGCCCAGGGATGGGTTTCGAAAAAGACAAAAAGTGTGGAGTGAAGGAGGCGATGAGGAGACGAGGAGGGAATCATTTTGAAGGTGTTCCAGGGGAGAGAATCATCTGCGAAACGGGATAAGCTGTCACCCGGCTCGCCGACCGCCGCCGCCATCACCGCCGTCGCCGTCACCGCGGCAACGTGACTGCGCTGGCCTGTCACGCCCGCTCTGTTGTTTCCCTATTAACAAGTCCCGCTTTTTAAATGATGATTTTTTTTTCCCCTTCCCCCTCTCCTCTCCTCTCCTCTCTCCAAAAAAGGGAAGGGTAATTTATGAACCTCACTGCGGAGTCTGCGGCCTCGTAATAACACGTTCAGCGGTAAAAAACAATTTACCAAAGTGTCAAACGTTGTTTTTGTCAAAGCACCTCGTCGGGTAGAGTGGTGGGGGGGGAATGGTGGTGGCGGGGGGGTCCGGGAGGAGGGTGGGAAGGGGGGGGCGGGCGGGTGGGCGGCGAGCGGCGGGGAATACAGAGGAAAGGTTGACACGTGGATTGTTGGAACGGCGGAAGTGTTGTTGCTGGAGGGTTTGCCGCTGCTGCTGCTGCTGCTGGAGGTGCTGGAGGTGGAAGCGTCGGAGTTAATGGGAAAATCTCTCCTGAATGCGGCGAGGAGTACATGGCGGGCGGCATGGATCAAACCCCCATTAACCTTGTCTATATTTAGCGAGGTTTAATCAGGGACAAAAGCGCCCCGCACCCTCCTCCTCGTCATCATCATCATCATCCTGGCCATCAACGCGCAAAAATGAATCGACCACTCCCCTTTCCGAGGCCTTCCGGAGGAGGTGGTCCGAATGTGCCTTTTTTGTGTGTCTCCAGTAGTTTAAGGAGACGTGTGTGTGTGTGTGTGTGTGTGTGTGTGTGTGTGTGTGTGTGTGTGTGTGTGGAGATGGGGGTCGGATCAGGTGCTCGCTATCGGCGAACTGTCTGCAAGGCAAGAGGCAGCTGCCTCACGGAGCATATAGAGTGACTAGGCGGTGGAACTCTCCTCTCTGCTGTCGATCGTCCTCCCACGCATACACACACACACACACACACACACACACACACACACACACACGTGCGCATACATGGACGTGCACATGCATACAAATTCACAAATGGACACGCGGACAAACATCATGCATGCACATGGACACGCATACACACGCACTCATGGACATGCATACACAGACACACACACACACACAAACGCATACACACACACGCACACATTGAACACAAACTTACGCTTGCACACCGACACGCGCACACACGCACACACACACAAGCAAATATTCAGACAAATGGCCGCCCATATACATGTATTTAAAGCGGCTCACACGTAAGCCAATAGCCACATATCTGCTCACCTGAGCGCGGACACACTGCGGCGACGTCGCGCCGTAACGACGCGCTCGCTCATCGGGGGCGCGAGGCTGGGAAAGCGCCGCATTGTGTTGTGATTAATGAGAAGCAAAGCACTCGAATATCGAATCGAGTGAGCATAGGCTTTGCGGGCGTATTAATCACACGGCGACGCTTAAAACAAATAATGCCTTCACAGCATCTCTGGACACTTTAATAGCTCTTAGAATAATAGAGTATCATCGGCCCCCTTTTTCCTTTTTAATTTTATACAAAATCTGAAGCGCTCATTTGAAGAAGGGTTGCTATACCGACGTGTATCAGTTTGGATGCATCGAGTGTGTGTGTGTGTGTGCGTGTGTGTGCGTGCGCGTGTGTGTGTCTGTCTCCGGGGGTCTGTCTGTGCACCCGTTGAATTGTGATTGATGTGTGTGAGATGTGTGTGTACTGATGACGCGGGGCAGGGACCATCCGTCTGCGTGTCACCGGACGATTAATGACAGAGCTGCATTTAGCTTCCACCCTCCTCTCCCTGTCTGACCTACCGTCTACACCCCCTCGCTCACACACACACACACACACACACACACACACACACACACACACACACACACACACACACACACACACACACACACACACGCGCACACAGACACACACACACACTGCCATTGACGGCAAAAGCTGGTTTAACTGAAGACATAGACACCTTGGGTAGCAGACTGCGACAATGTTGATACTGTTTGATTTGAGGGGCCATTGCTAAACACCAAATACTATTAAAATTCCTTTTTATTTTTGTTGCTTGCCCAAGGCCACAATAAATGGGCCGCTAATGTATTCCCGCTCCGGAAAAGTGGTCGGCCTTCATTTTTCTGAAACCCTTTTCGTCGACAATGGTATTTCTTTAAAGAAAAAAAAGTTGAATCCTTTCACAGGTTCTTCATAGAATCCTTCATCCAGCCAACCCTAACAAACTACCGACTCATTACCCATCAGAATCACACAGACCCCAGACAAGGACACACACAGAGAGTTGTCGACACAGACTATTGGATTTACACCATTGGATTATTATTTGGACTATTGCACTATTGACTATTATCATGATACTTTATCGTCGCATGTTGCTCCTACTATCTACGAGTTTCCATTTTATGCGAGAATAGAAGAAAACTGTACCGCACGCAAACACTGTTCATACGTTTTCGCACCAACAGGCGCTGATTCCGTGCCACACACAGTTCTTCCAGTGGTCCTGCATCTGTATTCCCGCCCTGCAGACTCCATACTCATACCGAGTGGATGAGGAGGGACTCCAGGAGATGGATGGTGCCGAAACCCGGAGCCTAATATCCAGTCTATTCCCCCCCCCCACCGCCGTCCGTCCCCCCAACCCCCACCTCCCACCCCTGGCTTGGCCTGGCTCTGCACTCACCTGCTGCTCCCCCACACGGCATCCATATTGACTCCTCATTGGCTTTTCATTTTCATGCATTCATATTCTCATCGGCGTTTCCCAAGTCCCGGCGCTGTCTGGGCTCCACCGCTCCGTAACACCACGCTGGTCCCGGTTTCCCTCTTCCTCTCTCCGACTGCACTATTATATCCATCAATCCTGACTGTGTGTGTGTGTGCGTGTGTGTGTGTGGTGTGCATGTGTGTGTGTGTGTGCATCGGTTTGTGTGCGCCGAGTGGTACATGTTCATTTTTCTTACACTTTCTTGCGCGATACAACTTAATTGCACAGACCATCTCAGTTTACACACACACACCACACACACCACACACACACACACACACACACACACACACACTTTCTCAGTGTTTCTGGCGAGGCCTCGTCGGAGGATGCAATGGTGAGGAAATGCAACACAGGACAAGACAGGGCGTTAGCGAATAACTTGGGAGGGTCATTCCGTGTGTGTGTGTGTGTGTGTGTGTGTGTGTGTGTGCGTGTGCGTGTGACCCCGCGCATACCAGAGATAACCAGGAAGGAACTGCGGGCTGGGCGGCTGAGCTAAACTCTGACTCGGCGGTGACCCTATGGAGCCAACAAAGCTCTTCTGCTCCTGCTGACAGACAGTGATGCATGTCTGCTTGGTGAGATGTGCTCCTTCCCCTTGGAAGACTCGGCCCGTGTTCCAATCAAATCACTTGTTCCCTAATATATACAATTATTACATTATTATTATTATTATTATTATTATATCTATTGATTTAGAGAGACAGAGAGAGATCGAATATCAACATTTTTGGAAAAATACCTGGATATTGATATGGCAACAATATTGTAGGGATGACTATTGGTGCTTTCACCCAATATGTACAATCGGTGGCTAAAGGCAGATAATGGAACAGCAAGAACATTCTGGTAAGTTCAGAGAATTACATCACAATATGACGACCTCAGACGACTTCAAGTCTCGGTGTTCCGCGCCACGATGCGGTTGTGTTGTTGAATTCCCCCCGTACCTGTTCCCTAAATATAGAGGACTGTATGGTGCCGTTCACTGTATAGGGATGAGGGAATGAGGTCGCCAGTGAGACAATTGGAATGCGGCCCCCGGACTGGCAGACACCTTCGGTTGACATCCGCCATCCCCTTGCCTGTGGGATGTCTCTGTCACCACAAAATAAGTGAATAGTTGGCATAGTTCTGGTCGCTACAACAACCTAAAAACTGTCAAAAATGTAAGAAATGCCTTTCTAAAGTAACTTTTAATATTAGTTTGGTTGGTTTCCATCGATAATTATGGTCAGGTGCTGGCTAAGTCTTTGTGTAATTGCGTCTTTCTCAAGGTTTGAATAAATTCGGTGGCATCGTCATGTCAGCCAGGCTTACCTGTCACCAGTGTTGGTGTCGGTGAGGTCCCCGAGACGCAGAGCGCAGCGCGTGGGCTAGCCATGCTACTCTCAACGGCAGACGTGCACATGCACCGCGTTGCCTAGGGAACCCGGTGACTTGTTGCTCTCCTACATAAATATAGATTTTCTAACGAAATAACTTCATTCCCCCCCCCAAGGGGAACTTCATTTTGTAGCCATTTTGGTTTTTCTATTGCGAGCGCTTTTCTCAGGTAAAAACAGACTAGCGGTGAAAAACAACACCTTCACCTCTCATAACTCAGCTAAGCTGTTTTGTACATCGTAAATCAAAATGTTATTTTGATTACACCGAGGCTGCAACAAAAAGTCGAAATAAATTCTTCCAATGCAAGCGCGCACACACACACACACACACACACACACACACACACACACACACACCTCATTCACACACAGTCGACAGGTCATCCATCAAGGCCTCAACGAGCTCAAGGATCTGGGGAGGGTGGACTAAATGAGAAATCATTGACTGGGAAACCGTGTGGTAATGGGGTCTCCTTCTGATTGGGTAAGGTGTGTGTGTGTGTGTGTGTGTTGGGTGATGCAGGTTCACCTCAGTTAGTTATTATCCCCGTACATAGGGGAGCTAAATAAATAGGGGAGCTAAATAATAAACACGCTGAAGGCTTCTATTAGCGGGGAGTCCATAAATACCAGCCTGACAGCCAGTTACATCTTTATGCTCACACTTTGGGTTTGTTTACATCCGGCCGACATGTGCATCCATTTAGTTTTTCTGTATTTATCCGCGGCATTAACCTATAATCACTGCGTCCCATTCACAGCGCGCACGGCTTTGACATTTATAATGTGACGCATGCTTTGTGTGTCGCATGTTCGGTGTGTGTATGTGTACTGATATGTGTGTGTGTGTGTGTGTGTGTCGCATTCGTGTACACAACATGTCACATCCTGAGGCTGCAAGCTAACCAGCGCCGCCTCGGTCCCCCTCGCCTGACGGCATTGTTTATTGACGTATCGACGCGCGCCGGGAGCGCCGAGATTGCTCCGAAAAAGGTCGATGCTTATACCAGAAGAAGGTCAACGTCTCCACTTAATCGCTCAGCAAAACCTGTGTGGCGCGTAAAAAAAAATACAATACAATACAATGCGTTTCCCCTTACGTTTTTGTTTACATGTGTAGATATACTGGACTGACATCCCTAATGTGGATGTGAGTATATTTCCCAGAGCTAGCCTTCCTAAAAATACATTACGCCAGCATTTCCCCATTCAGTAACATAGTGTGTGTTGGTATATTGCCGAAACACACACACACACACACACACACACACACTGTGGTGTGTTACTCAGCACGCTGGTAAACAAATAGCTGCCGCCAACATTGTATTGGCGGTCTGCTCTTTTCCTGGAAGCTGTTCCGTGTTCCGTTGTTTGCAATTCAAATCACGCGCGCTTGGTTTCCATTTGCCGCACTGCTGCAGAGGTCAGCCACATGACAGAGGGATTCAGTTGTATGCTAGACAGAGGGCAGATGTGTGTGTGTCCGGGAGGACCTTCCACACAATCCCACTGAAAGCAGGAACCCGGTATTGTAACACTGCCGGCTCGGGGCAGGAGACAAACCACTATCTACATACATATACACATACAGCCCTACATGCACACAACACACGCACACACACATTAGCCCATATACAGGTGTATGCCTGATTACACATTTAACCAACAACACATTCCCTCTAACACATCAACATTTCTCTTTTACCCGTACAATACAACACAGCATGAACACAGACCAAACCCATCTGAACAACACAGACCAAACCATCTGAACAACACAGACCAAACCATCTGAACAACACAGACCAAACCATCTGAACAACACAGACCAAACCATCTGAACAACACAGACCAAACCATCTGAACAACACAGACCAAACCATGTGAACAACACAGACCAAACCATCTGAACAACACAGACCAAACCATCTGAACAACACAGACCAAACCATCTGAACAACACAGACCAAACCATCTGAACAACACAGACCAAACCATCTGAACAACACAGACCAAACCATCTGAACAACACAGACCAAACCATCTGAACAACACAGACCAAACCATCTGAACAACACAGACCAAACCATCTGAACAACACAGACCAAACCATCTGAACAACACAGACCAAACCATCTGAACAACACAGACCAAACCATCTGAACAACACAGACCAAACCATCTGAACAACACAGACCAAACCATCTGAACAACACAGACCAAACCATCTGAACAACACAGACCAAACCATCTGAACAACACAGACCAAACCATCTGAACAACACAGACCAAACCATCTGAACAACACAGACCAAACCATCTGAACAACACAGACCAAACCATCTGAACAACACAGACCAAACCATCTGAACAACACAGACCAAACCATCTGAACAACACAGACCAAACCATCTGAACAACACAGACCAAACCATCTGAACAACACAGACCAAACCATCTGAACAACACAGACCAAACCATCTGAACAACACAGACCAAACCATCTGAACAACACAGACCAAACCATCTGAACAACACAGACCAAACCATCTGAACAACACAGACCAAACCATCTGAACAACACAGACCAAACCATCTGAACAACACAGACCAAACCATCTGAACAACACAGACCAAACCATCTGAACAACACAGACCAAACCATCTGAACAACACAGACCAAACCATCTGAACAACACAGACCAAACCATCTGAACAACACAGACCAAACCATCTGAACAACACAGACCAAACCATCTGAACAACACAGACCAAACCATCTGAACAACACAGACCAAACCATCTGAACAACACAGACCAAACCATCTGAACAACACAGACCAAACCATCTGAACAACACAGACCAAACCATCTGAACAACACAGACCAAACCATCTGAACAACACAGACCAAACCATCTGAACAACACAGACCAAACCATGTGAACAACACAGCGTGACCATCGTGATCTGCCTGCGTTACCCCAGCTAGCCAGCAGGCTGCGACCCTGAGCTAGCACTCTCACGTGTAGGCTAACTCAATTCACCCACTAAACTTACGTTCAACAGATATTTCACCATCACAAAGTTCCTCTTAACGTCGGAAACATTCAAATACAACATTGAAAACAGTTGCATACATTACAATGATTGTTCTTACCGGCTTCAAGTCCAGAATGTTCCCATCTTCCCATGGGAACATGCAAAAATATAAACCTTACAAACACTTTGACAACAACTTATGAGATCTCCCCCAGAAAAAGTGTGTGTGTTCATTTCAAGTTGTATGCGTCTGTAGAACTTTGGTGATAAGAAGGCCATAGGATATCTAGAGAGTTGTTCTGTTTTGAAGTTATTCTGTACAATGTGTTCTCGTCTCTGGAGTGCCGGCCGCGTCGTCCATCCTCTTCACCTCTCTTGTCTGTGCGCACGAAATCCATATATTACAGAGGGTACTCCAGACACCCGCACAATCCTCCAGGGGTGCAGTCCTTCGAAGAGGGAAACTTTGTGAACCACTGATCGTAACTTCGAGGCACTTTTTGACACGGTCGGCCATGTTGCCTGTGACATTGACAGCTTGGGTGGCGGGAGGGAGGGAGGTGGGGAGGGAGGGATAAGTGGGGGGGGGGGGGGAGAGAGAGCTGCATTAAAGATGCGGCTGACATTTGAGCTACCGCCACGAGGCTGTACACCCCCCCCCCCCGGAACAATCCATAATAACCCTTGACCTCCGACCTTCTCTGCTGCCCCCGCTGCTCCTGGGCTGGTGTCTGGGGAGCCCAGTGGGGGGTCCTCTGGAGGGAAAGGGCCCGGCTGTATGCTGCACCACGGCTCCCCGCGACCTCGGCACCGAGAGACAGAGGGGGCCCAGTCACTTGGAACTTGGGAGGAAGTTTTTGCAAAGGTAGATCTATGATATAGAATTTCCTTTTCGAAAAGTACACTTTTTAGAACACGCATATGGACAGCGTAGGACAGTAAAGTGGGGCTTCAGGGCACTGGGGTTCAACCATTGATTTTTAACAAAAGAATGGTCAGTTGGTGGAATGAGTAAGTGAGTGATCTTGGGTTGTGGATCTATTTCTTATCTTGGAGTGGGGGGGCGGGTGGGAGTATGTGAAGAGATTTACGGCTAATTTTGTATTGTTTTAGCTGCTCTGCTTCTCCTCGAGAAGTACTACTTCACAGAATCCGGGCAGGGTTTCACTTCGCCGATGAGAGACGGGGAGCGCATTTCCCAGTAAACCTTTAATGTCACGCCTGAAAGCCGAGCCCAAATCCGCTCTCCCTAAACTCCTCACATGGCCTACAAATATATTCCTGCGATCCTGTGCCTGTTGGCTAATTAGACATATTCCTCTCATCCCCAAGCCTCTTGGCTTCATCATATCTGATCTGTGCCTCAGCCCTCGTCTCTCCAATTCCCTCTGTCTGTAATTCTTTCGATCTGTCTTACATCACACACTCCGGCTGAAGAGTTGTTGTATAATTCATCATAAACGCTGCAGGTCCTTAGGATCAAGTGGTACATACACAGCGTTGCCTGGTGTCTCTCTGGCGGCGGAGGAGTGATTTGATTGGAGTCAATTGGGCCCTCCGCTTGTTTGTAGGCGTGCGACGACACTGCCCCCGTGTGGTCGAGGCGAGTCATTACAGCGGGAGAAGACTTAAAGGGAGGCTGATGTACCCCAAAGAAAATCACTTCATTACAACATAGGAATGGCATCTTGCTGGTTTTCTTTTTAATTGACAGGGTCTGTCGTCGTGTTGGAGCCCAGACTGAACCAGACAATACTCTCTGACAGGCATGTGTTTAGTGTTATAGGAGGTCTCCTGGCCAGAGAGAAGATGGAGCATCATACCTCTGCTGCTTACAAACCCCAATAAAATACTGTCTGTTTGTTTGTTTGTTTGTTTGCACACAATTTATTTATGCACGTCTAAATGCGACTTATGCATCGTGACAACTGATTATCTGGGCAATCTGCATCCCATTTTTGTGTTTGGCTTCTCCGTCAGGGAGGGCTGAGCAGCTCCCGTGCTATTCTTACATTTCTATCCAATCAAGTGGGTGTTTGGTGATTTTTGAATGACATTTGAATTTAAGATACAATGCTAAGATGTTTGTGAATGTTTGCTTGTAAATGTTCACACAAAATAAGCTTATTCAGCTGGTTTGGCTGGATGTGAATATGTAACCAAATACCTATTTGTGCCTCTTAAATAGAAATAAATTCAAATGAGACCAAATTTATATTTTTACTGAAATAGGACATTTATTCCAGGGGCCGGCAGTAGTATGCTACCTAAGTCCAAAAGAAAAATCGAGTATACGGACTGGAATGTATCTTCAACCTGTAAGTTCTTACTTACAATTGAACAATTGTAATAATGAGACGGCAATCAAATTTATTGTTCAGTAGTGAAGTCCATGAACAATTAAACATCCCAAGAAAAGGAATGTCTTAGCTTTATAAGATACTCTTTGATACTCATGTGACCCACAAGCAGATGCAGCTGATGGCATAAAACATGAGCAGCTCTCGGCCACTTTCGTTTCGTCAAATTAGCTCTCAGAGGAAAAAAAGGTTGGAGATCCTGGATGTGGAGAGCGAGTGTAAGGATGCTGTAACATGAACACACTGTGTTTTGGTTCGTGTTGTTTTCATTCATGCGTGGCCAAAGGGGGCTAATTGAACGCAGGTGGAGGTAACGAGGTGTTCATTTGGCCACACCCACATTTGACTTCTGTTTGGGGGGCGCAACAAGATGGCCGACTTTTCATGAGAGCAGATAAGCGCCGTAGGCTGAAGCCGTGAGTACTGTTATTATGTTAAGTCCAAGTTTAAGTGAATAAAGCGCATTTTGAGGCTGGATATTTGACATGAAAAGACTATTATTTTCTGTTGTTATTGGATTACTCCTTTTGGATTGATATGGACCTTTGCTTTAATGGAGTCCTTCCCCAGTTTCCACGTATTCCTGGGACTCCTACTTGCTGTAGGAGCTGCGGACTCCTAAGTTGCTTGGACATTTCCGTCCTTTTACTTTGATTAGTGGGCCATTGTTGTTGTATTGGCATTCAATTATCTGCCTCTTTAGTTCACTTTCTTTCTGTGCTCTTGTTTACTCTTTGTTTTATTGTGTTTTATTGAATGCTGCTGCCGCCACGGCCATGCAGGTCTCTTGTAAAGGAGTTGTTTAAAAGGGTTGTTCTGAGATCATTTGTGTTTCGTTCAACTTCCAAAGTAAATGTTTGCTTCATACTTGTACTACTCGAACCATATCTAGTGTATGGGCCTGTACACATGGGTTGCACAGTAAAGGGCTCTGTAGGCGTGACTTGATGCCGACTTACTAAAAGTATATTTGTTGAGACGGCAATATATTGCTACGGTGCATAAAGGATTGAAGGATTGAAGCATTTCATAATTGCAAGGTTGCCTGCATAATAGCTGGGATAAGAGCAGACGTGCCATTCTGAGTGCAGTACTAACATCTAAGAAGGTCGTACACCACACTGACTCAGGGTTTGAGGAAGATTCCATTACGATAAGACAATGTTGTCCACAGTGCTCATATTTAAAGACCAATATAATATGACATGAAGTAGGCTGCACGATAGTTTGTTGCTCGTAACGATGGGAATAAAAGGTTAAGACCTTGTTAAGTGTGTGTGTGTGTGTGTGTGTGTGTGTGTGTGTGTGTCTCTCTCTCACGTAAAGTGCAGAATTGTTTTTGGCTGGCTTGTGGCTGCCACAATTACCAATGAAAACAGGCTGTGAAGTCCCTGGTCAACCGGGGCATTGTTGGTGTCTGGAGTGCATCTTTGAAAGATTGATTGTACTTAACTTTTCCAAAAGAGCGACACATTCAGTCAACACACGTTTACACCATAAAGGGGATAAGCGTCGAATCTTAGAGCATCGTTTCAATACGCCGTCTGGACCTGGTCTGACGTGCCTTGGATTGGGACGGTGTGTTACCACATCATCACCAGTAGAGGTCAGTGTTGCCCTGCGTGACGGACACCAAAATGAATGGAGCGCTCTCTTCCAATTCACATGCAGCGGCGCATACAGTACGACGTGGGGGGGGCCTGCTGCTAACCAGCATACCAAGTAACCGCTCCCTGCGGGGTCAAAGGTGCGGTCTTAAAAGTCCTTGGGGGCATGAAAGAGCAATAAGCAGTAGATCATTGACCCACCACTCTCTCTCTGTGTGTCCTCCAGCCTCCACATACTCCCTCAGCCACCGTCCTGTCTGGTCGCCTCTGGCTCCGGGCTGCAAGGTGTGCTGCATACCAGCTGCTGCCAGATACCTGATGGAATATGTTAAAGAAACAACACACAGATATACATTAAAATGTACATTTAGGGCATTGGGCAATCGCCTTTATCCAAAGCGACTTACCATTTGTCGAAAGAGCGAGAGAGCAATATATCGCTGGTGGTACTTAAAGACCGAGAGTAGGAAAGCTTCATAATTGCTAGGTTGATACCTATAGCCTATAATGTACATGATGCAGTATAGTTTTTATGAAATTACGATTGAGTTTATGGAAAAACGCTAAAAAGTTGCAGCATATCCATCGTCGATTGACTGTACAGTAATTTGAATGAATGTGAAAGCATGTGGCTTATAAATTATAATTGGCTGTTTAACAATCAAATTATATATCATTATATAAGTTGATCCATGCCAGTTTGCATACTTTTATATGAGGAACAGTGACTTAAAGAAGCCGTGTGTAGGATTTATTGATTGGGCAGAAATCTCACAGAAGCTGTTGCTCCTCATCATGTTGCTCGGTCATGTTTCTACAGTTACCCCGAACGGACAAACCGCTGGCTAACGTTAGCGTATCTTACATGGAAGCTATGACCCATGGCCCTTTTTACAGACTAAAAGAACAAAATTCAATTTCTAAATCTATCGACGTAAAGGAACCTCACCGCCTGACAGACTCCGGCTACTCGATGCGGTCGTAGACGATGAAATCATTGACAGTTGTTAACTGGCACCTGAAGGCCACCGTGGTTCCTCCTACATGCTTGGAAATGGGAGGGGGGGTGTGAGGGGAGAGGGGTATTCAGTTCAGTTGCAATCTGCAACCTCACCACTAGATGCCACAACCTCCTACCTATGGCACCTTTTAAGACAGAAACCCCAAAGCGGCAGCGGCAGCAGCAGTGCCAACCCGAGTCTTGTCTCGACAGGGTATTAAGCAGTAAGGGGGGGAAAGTGCACGGACCGAATGAGTCATTCATCCGTGAATTACAAAAGATACGATCAGTCACGGATTAGGGTGTGGTGTGAAATTGATAGGTGTGTGTGCCGTTGATGTGTATGATCTTACCCTCAGTGTCCTGAAGGTTTGTACGGTTGATTTGTACGATCTCGCCTTTGATATCCAACAAAGACACTTTTGACTCTTTTGAATGCACTTGCAGACATTAAAACAGGAAGCACCTGCAGACAGTGAAAGTAGCGCGGCACCGCCCAACGACGTCCGATCACGAGCGCCGTACCTCGTTAGCCCGGCGGCGAGGCTGTCCTTTCACTACAGGGTGAATCATGGAGATCACAGGGGCAGAAGGTGTGTGTGTGTGTGTGTGTGTGTGTGTGGTGTGTGTGTGTGTGTGTGTGTGTGTGTGTGTGTGTGTGTGTGTGTGTGTGTGTGTGTGTGTGTGTGTGTGTGTGTGTGTGTGTGTGTGTGTGTGTGTGTGTGTGTGTGTGGTTGTCCACAGTGCTCATATTTAAAGACCAATATAATATGACATGAAGTAGGCTACACGATAGTTTGTTGCTCGTAACAATGGGAATAAAAGGTTAAGACCTTGTTAAGTGTGTGTGTGTGTGTGTGTGTGTGTGTGTGTGTGTGCTGTGTTTGTGTGTGTGCTGTGTGTGTGTGTCTCTTAGTGTAGAATTGTTTTTGGCTGGCTTGTGGCTGCCACAATTACCAATGAAAACAGGCTGTGAAGTCCCTGGTCAACCGGGGCATTGTTGGTGTCTGGAGTGCATCTTTGAAAGATTGATTGTACTTAACTTTTCCAAAAGAGCGACACATTCAGTCAACACACGTTTACACCATAAAGGGGATAAGCGTCGAATCTTAGAGCATCGTTTCAATACGCCGTCTGGACCTGGTCTGACGTGCCTTGGATTGGGACGGTGTGTTACCACATCATCACCAGTAGAGGTCAGTGTTGCCCTGCGTGACGGACACCAAAATGAATGGAGCGCTCTCTTCCAATTCACATGCAGCGGCGCATACAGTACGACGTGGGGGGGGCCTGCTGCTAACCAGCATACCAAGTAACCGCTCCTCGGGGTCAAAGGTTGCGGTCTTCAAAGTCCTTGGGGCATGAAAGAGGAATAAGCAGCAGATCATTGACCCACACACTCTCTCTCTGTGTGTCCCTCCAGCCTCCACATACTCCCTCAGCCACCGTCTGTCTGGTCGCCTCTGGCTCCGGGGCTGCAAGGTGTGCTGCATACCAGCTGCTGGCCAGATACCTGATGGAATATGTTAAAGAAACAAACACACAGATATACATTAAAATGTACATTTAGGGCATTGGGCAAGCGCTTTTATCCAAAGCAACTTACATTTGTCGAAAGAGTGAGACAGCAATATATCGCTGGTGGTACTTAAAGACGAGAGTAGAAAAGCATTCATAATTGCTAGGTTGATACCTATAGCCTATACTGTACATGATGCAGTATAGTTTTTATGAAATTACGATTGAGTTTAGGAAAAATTATAAAAAGGTGCTGAAAATCATTTGCAGCATATTATCCATTATCGATAACTGTACAGTAATTTGAATGAATGTGAAAGCATGTGGCTTATAAATTAAAGTTGGTTGTTTAACAATTTAATTATATATCATTAATTGATCCATGCCAGTTTGCATACTTTATATGAGGAACAGTGACTTAAAGAAGCCATGTGTAGGATTTAGGGGAATCGATTGGCAGAACAGTTACCCCGAACGGACAAACCGCTGGCTAACGTTAGCGTATCTTACATGGAAGCTATGACCTATGGCCCTTTTAAGAACAAAATTCAATTTCTAAATCTATCGACGTAAAGGAACCTCACCGCCTTACAGACTCCGGCTACTCGATGCGGTCGTAGACGATGAAATCATTGACAGTTGTTAACTGGCACCTGAAGGCCACCGTGGTTCCTCCTACATGCTTGGAAATGGGAGGGGGGGTGTGAGGGGAGAGGGGTATTCAGTTCAGTTGCAATCTGCAACCTCACCACTAGATGCCACACACTCCTACCTATGGCACCTTTTAAGACAGAAACCCCAAAGCGGCAGCGGCAGCAGCAGTGCCAACCCGAGTCTTGTCTCGACAGGGTATTAAGCAGTAAGGGGGGGAAAGTGCACGGACCGAATGAGTCATTCATCCGTGAATTACAAAAGATACGATCAGTCACGGATTAGGGTGTGGTGTGAAATTGATAGGTGTGTGTGCCGTTGATGTGTATGATCTTACCCTCAGTGTCCTGAAGGTTTGTACGGTTGATTTGTACGATCTCGCCTTTGATATCCAACAAAGACACTTTTGACTCTTTTGAATGCACTTGCAGACATTAAAACAGGAAGCACCTGCAGACAGTGAAAGTAGCGCGGCACCGCCCAACGACGTCCGATCACGAGTGCCGTACCTTGTTAGCCCGGCGGCGAGGCTGTCCTTTCACTACAGGGTGAATCATGGAGATCGGGCGGGTGTGTGTGTGTGTGTGTGTGTGTGTGTGTGTGTGTGTGTCTGTGTGTGTGTGTGTGTGTGTGTGTGTGTGTCTGTGCCCTCCTGAGTGGCGGGACAAGCAGACAGCAGCTGCCACCTCTGACAGCATCATCATTACAGCGCGCCGGGCCTCTTAAGGAAGGAGGCCTCTCGGTTCAGAGCACACACAGGACAGGAAGCCCACTCTGCAGGGTGAGGGTCAGGGGAGCGCGCCGCCATCTGCGTTGCCGCGGCGACGTCGTGTTTCAACGTTGGTCGCGAAAAACGAAAAAGGAATCGAGACAAAAACCTTATTTTTTCCAAAGAATTTCTTAAAGACTTCAGGATTTCCTTCGGGATTCTATCTTATCTTTTATCTTTTATCTTTTATCATATCTTTCACCACCAGGTGTGAGCGTGATGAGCCATTCCAAGCCGTTTCCTAAATTGCCGCGTGTTCACAAATTGTCATCGTGACACAGTGACATCACAAGCGGGAGTCTCGGCCACACCCCCCCAAGACGTACGACGAATAGATCATTCTGTCCAGCCCGCCCGGTGGGACCGTTGACGACCAGCCGGCGTGGTCACATCTACCCCCGTCATACATTATATCCCGGATGGACACTCCCACTTGTGATGTCACGAGAGGGGAGTCACGTGGAGGTGACCATTTTTTGAAATGGCTTGTAAATGGCTCAATGACACCGATATCTGTTGGGAAAATAGTGGCCCTTTAATTCCCACACACACACACACGCACACAATTAGGTCACGGTCACACACACACACACACACACACACGCACACACACACACACATACATCGCAAGCAAAAAGGACGCATACATCATGAAAATTGTACAATGTATATAATTGACATAGATTCCAGGAACAGATGACAGCAAATTACACATTTGTATTTTCTTTTCTCCAACCTCTGTCTGGATTCCGTCTTCACAATAAACACAAACTCTCCATCGGCTTTACATACAAAACAAAAAAAAAAAAAAACAGAAAAACCTTGTATTTATCTTTCATCTGCACTTTTACAAAATGCCAGCCACATTCAACTCATTAGTAATGTCGTCTATCATAGGTCAGATCTAGGACCAGTGGGTGGTATTCCTCGACCCCTCCCCCACCCCCCCCCCAAACAGACCACCCCCCACCTCCGCCCTCCCCCTCCCCCGCCCCACACACACACACACACACACACACACACACCCTCTCTCGCTAAGCCGTGGCAGGATCGGAAAATATCACACTGATTATTAGATTAGTACCTTGGAGCCACATCCCTCCAGCGCCTCGTCTCTGGGGAAGGCTACCCAGGAGCGCCTTTGCGTGTGTGTGTGTGTGTGTGTGTGTGCGTGTCTGTGTATGGGTGTGTGTCTGCGTATGCGTATTGTGTCTGCGTTTGTATGTGTGTATCAGCATTTGAGTTTGAGTCTGAACGTGTGCGTATGTGTGTGTGCGTATGAGTGTGTGTCTGCGTATGCGTATTGTGTCTGCGTTTGTATGTGTGTATCTGCATTTGAGTTTGAGTCTGAACGTATGTGTGTGTGCGTATGTGTGTGTGTGTGTGTGTGTGTGTGCGTGCTGTTACACCACAGCTGATCAGCAGTGACATCGCTGGTCCTTCTCCGTCTGCATACACACATCTCTAATCAAAAATCACCGTTGACCCCCCCCGCCCCCCCCCCCCCCCCCCCGATCAGCCATATTCTACATATAGATTTTTTTTGTTTGTGCAGAAAATGCCATTATATTGGCCTTATAAAAGTGCAGCGCATTTAAGGGGGGGGGTGGGGGGGGGGGGGGGGTTGTAGGGCACGAGCGGAAAAAACAAACAAAGACGAGGAAGAGGAGGAGAGACAGAGAGGAGAGCAAAGGATGGTGGGTAGGAAGTGGGCGGGGCAGGGGGCGCAGAGGGGGGCGGGCCCGGGCCGTGGGGCAGGGGTGGGGTTTGTGCAAATTGTGGCCGATGACATCGTGGTGCATAGCCGTTGAAAGTGATGTGGTGGAGAATATATATAGTGTGTGTATATATACTGTATTGCGAGTCGTCGTCACGCACGTAATCTTGTTTTTTTAATTGGAATGTCACCACAAAGAGGTGGGAGTCCCTCAGGGCACAGGGTTCAGTGTAGATCCCGTTCACACACACGCACACACACACACACACACACACCCAGGGGGTCTTTTGGGGGGGAAAAAAGAACCAAGAAGATACACACACACACACACACTCCTCATCTTGTTTTCTTTTCTCTTTTTCTTCCCTCCTCCGAATATTGAATCGACCCCCCTACTCCGAGACAAACGAACGTTTTTTTCGAAAAAGGCAGTCACAGGCTAAAAGTCTAAAACCCGGCCCGGGGACCAAGACACATCTCTATAAAAACACACACACACACGCACACACACACACACACACACACACACGCACATACACACAGACACACACACTCATGCTCGTACATGAAATCGAAGCAAGGGGGCTGGTCAGAAAAAAAGAAAAAAAACTGAAAACTAAAACACACAAAAGGCGCATTTCTGAGCACCCACACGGCCTGAGAAACCTAGTGAATACAGACACAGGGGGAATCAGCGAGAGAGAGAGAGAGAGAGAGAGAGAGAGAGAGAGAGAGAGAGAGAGAGGAGACGGCCAAGAACCACGGCCCCCTCCTGCCAACTGATGCCAGCGGGGAGACGCCTGGCGAGAACAATCCGGAGCTATTCGCGGTTTCGGAGGCACAGGTGCGATCAGTCGGGCAATCATCGTAGGCAAGCTGTTGTCTCCCCTGGTGGCGGGAAAAGGGTACAGCGCCTCTTATATGTATTCACGTTCATCTTCCCCCCGGCCTGCCCGATGATGAGCTTTGCAGCGGCGCGGCGAACACAACGGCCGCCTCGCTCGTTTCGGCTATTTATTACGAATTTGTACTGTATTGCTTTTTTTTTTTCCGCAGGAGGAGGAGGAGGAGGAGCTTTGGGATATTTTCTATTTTAATTGGGCTGATCTGGCTCATCTCTCTTCTCTGATTTGGCACGAGATAGCGTCAGTGAGCAGGGCGGTGAACAATAACAAGATGTTATTGTGGAACACACACCGCCGCACGCCACACACACACACACACACACACACACACACGCCACCAGATGCTGGATGTAGTTTTTTTTGTGTGTTTTTGGCTGTGCTTCCGCTGTCGCTGTGCTGGGTGAAACGATACCGGCAGCAGCAGCTCTGGTCACCTCAGACCTCTGGTGGTGGTGGTGGTGGTGGTGGCGGTGGCGGTGTGGTCTGTGGTGTGTGTGGGTCAGTTTCAGACGTGAGCCGCACCACACAATGACCCCGATTCCCAGTACAATCCGTCCGACTCTCCACCCTGCAGAGGCCTGACCCCAGCTGATCATATAACCAGCGGTGCTAGCACCCTTCTCTCTCTCTCTCTCTCTCTCAGGATTGCAGCCGTTGTGCATTCCGATGTCTAACACAACAATTAGCGCTAACGCTAACCCAATCTCCCAGGCCTCGTTAGCCGAGCTAAAGCATTGCGCTTCTCGGATCATTGGCTTCATTCTACTGCAAACCACCCGGTCCAAGATATCAATAATAATGATGATCGGCGTGCTAATGGTTCACAGATTGCATTGCATCGCATGCATCGTCTCAAATACATTGTTCCTACAGTCATCACTGTGTATTGCCCTCTCTCTCTCTCACTCTCTCTTCCTTTTCCGTACTTTCTCAAACAGACACAAACAAATAAACTCTCTCTCACACACACACACACACACACACACACACATACACACTCTCTCACACACACACACACACACACACACACAGTATATACAAACAAGCGCTGACCTCTCTCAATTGAATCCGACACTGCACTGCACTGCACTGCATCTGCATCACTGTTTCCTGCCAAAAATCAGATCTTCAGCTGGGGTTGATGTGTTGTATGTGTATGTATGTACTGGCCGAGTCTCTCTCTCTCTCTCTCTCTCTGTGTCTGTCTCTCTGCATCTCCCTCTCTCTCTCTCTCTCTCTGTCTCTCTCTCTGTCTCTGTCTGTCTCCCTTCCTCCCTCGCTCACCACCGCCCCCCCTCCAACGCCCTGACCGAAGACAGAGGTTGATAGATTGGACTGAACTATCAGTCACAGCCCAGGGATGGGTTTCGAAAAAGACAAAAAGTGTGGAGTGAAGGAGGCGACGAGGAGACGAGGAGGGAATCATTTTGAAGGTGTTCCAGGGGAGAGAATCATCTGCGAAACGGGATAAGCTGTCACCCGGCTCGCCGCCGCCGCCGCCACCACCGCTGTCGCCGTCACCGCGGCAACGTGACTGCGCTGGCCTGTCACGCCCGCTCTGTTTGTTTCCCTATTAACAAGTCCCGCTTTTTAAATGATGATTTTTTTTTTCCCCTTCCCCTTCCCCCTCTCCTCTCCTCTCCTCTCTCCAAAAAAAGGGAAGGGTAATTTATGAACCTCACT
>PIJE02002560.1:9988-64523 GCA_002895965.2 Coryphaenoides rupestris
AGAGAGAGATCGCTGCCGCCCTCCCTCCTGTCCCCCCGCTCTGTCCCCCGCTCTGTCCCTCCGTCTGGCACCCGCTTCTGACCGCTAAAAATATAACGCCCTCCCCCTGCGAGCTGTAACCATGACAACACAGACAGTCCCCCCCCCGCCCCCGTCCAATACTTTTGACAAACCTTAAATCTTAGGACCCAAAAAGAAGATGCAATTGATGATGCAATTGATTGACTTTGCGAGGACAGAATGTTCTGCTGTTCACCGTGATGTTTCGCCGTGTGTTTTAGTGTGCCTTTCTGTTTGATTTCGCCGTAACAGACAGCCCACCGTGCGCCCCCGACCAGTTCCTGTGCGACAACGGCCGCTGCATCGGCCAGCGCAAGGTCTGCAACGAAGTCAACGACTGCGGAGACGGAACGGACGAACACCCGTCCCAGGACTGCCGTAAGGAGGGATAGAGAGGCGGGTGGAGAGGAGGGGTAGAAGAAAAGAGGGTGATTGATGAGTAAGCGCGACGAGCAACGGGTGCAGTGAGGTAAGCGAGGGAGTGCGAGCACCAGGGATAAACGGAAGAGTGGGTGGTCGCGAATGAGTCAGAGACAGAGTCCGGGAAATCAGGAGATGGTGGCCTGAGGTGGGAGCTCGGTTGGGAGGGGTGAGGAGGGGAGTGGGAAGAAGGACCCAAAAAGAAGATGCAATTGATGATGCAATTGATTGACTTTGCGAGGACAGAATGTTCTGCTGTTCACCGTGATGTTTCGCCGTGTGTTTTAGTGTGCCTTTCTGTTTGATTTCGCCGTAACAGACAGCCCACCGTGCGCCCCCGACCAGTTCCTGTGCGACAACGGCCGCTGCATCGGCCAGCGCAAGGTCTGCAACGAAGTCAACGACTGCGGAGACGGAACGGACGAACACCCGTCCCAGGACTGCCGTAAGTACTCGCACGCACACACGCACGCACGCACACGCACACACCCGCGTACAAAGAAAAAAAATCCTTGCTAAAGTCAATACGAAGTAGCCTCATGAATCAGTGTAAACGGTCAATATATTTGAGGTGAGTGAAAGAAAACCAATACGCTCTCTCCGAGGGAAAAACTACATTTACTCTAATATAATAAAAAAGGAGAAGTGATCTCATTTCTTTGAGTTAATGGATTTTGGCCCTTGAAGAGGAATCGATTTGTAAACCAATCATGTGCATTTGTCATCCTCCATTTCTGTATTTTATTTTACATGTCTCAGTTGGGAGACGTGTGTCAGGTCGCATATTCTGTGTGTGCGTGTGTATGTACGTACGTATATATGTATATATTAGGGCCGGGACTTTAACGTGTTAATTACGATTAATTAATTAAAGAAAAAATAACGCATGAACGCATTGTAATCGCACTTTATTTTTGCACTCCAAACACCACGGAACGTTTCTCAGTGGGCTCAAATATGGGCGGACCGGAAGAGACCGCGTTTGACCGTTTTTTGTTTGGTTGTTGTTACCATTTTAGATGGTAGAGATGGCACTTTATGTTAAACTGTTGGTCTGTGTAGCTAAAATAAACAGGATTTAGCTGCTTAAACGGATGTATATGTCTATTCATTGATTCACTCGTATACCAAAATCCATTTGAATTGAAAAATGTTGCTTCTTGTGTCAAATATTGATATGCGATTACAATGCGATTAATTGCGATTAATTAATTACAAAGCTCTAATTATTAGAGTAATTTTTTTAATCGAGTCCCACCACTAATATATATATATGCGCGTGTGTGTGTGCTGCATGTGCAACAAAACGCAATATATTTCCCCCCTCCTTGTCCGGCACCATAACTCCTGGCTTTTCCTCCATAATGTGTGCAGGCCCGCGTTCCAGCGAGGGGAACTGTAATCAAAATAATGGAGGCTGCTCCCAGAAGTGTCAGATGGCCAGGGGCTTGGTCCAGTGCACCTGTCATACCGGCTACCGCCTCATGGACGACGGCATGGCCTGCCAGGGTACGAGGACTCGGCCAGCACCTGTCTGTGTGTATGTGTGTGTGTGTGTGTGTGTGTGTGTGTGCGTGCGTGCGTGTGTG
The DNA here is from genome assembly GCA_002895965.2 of Coryphaenoides rupestris. Taxonomy (NCBI): domain Eukaryota; kingdom Metazoa; phylum Chordata; class Actinopteri; order Gadiformes; family Macrouridae; genus Coryphaenoides; species Coryphaenoides rupestris. The sequence continues at coordinate 12,058 of PIJE02002560.1, forward strand.
TGTTTGTATCAGCAGTGTGTTTTTTGGGGGGTTTTTTGCCCCAATGTCCCGGGACCACACAGAAAAAGCGATGGTGCAGAGTAAAGGGATGCTATTAATATTCATCGTCTTCCGCTGTACCGGTCGCAGTCACTAGGTCACCAAATTAATGTGGCTCATGAAGAACAAAAAAAAAGAACAAAATAATGCTTGTAATGGAACACAGGGGATTGGCTGGATAAACTGTACGCGCAACCCCCAACGCCCCCGACAAATGACATTGTTGTTGGGGTTTTAGAGGAGTCACAGCGTTCCTGTACTCATTTACATTTTTTTTGTTGTAATCCTCAAAGAGCTTGACTCACAAAGTCACCCATCTCGACGACCCCTCGACATCTCTCGCCCTCCTCCTGGCAATCCTTCACCCGTCTCTATCCGTTAACCCCTTTTTTAATATTTTTTGTCATTTCTTTTTTCCCCTTCCAGATGTGGACGAGTGTGCGGAGGAGGGCTACTGCAGCCAGGGCTGCACCAACACGGAGGGGGGCTTCCAGTGCTGGTGTGTGCAGGGCTACGAGCTCCGGCCCGACAAGCGCAGCTGCAAGGCCCTGGGTAAGACCTGCTGCTGCTGCTGCCGCTAACCGCCGCGTTAGACGCCGCAAAGACAGAGCGGAACAAAAAAAGCCAAGATGTGATGGAAGATGGCGGGGGGAAAAAAAACACTCCAGACTATAAAGCGATCCGTCTTGCCGTTATATAATGCAAAAATGAAAAACACAAGTCGGCTTCGGTGTTTTGAAGCGTTTTTGTACTCTTCACGCGGTAACCGTATCCATGTTCCCCCGCTGTGGGTCTTGAGGCTGCAGGAGGAGGAGGAGGAGGACTAGAGCAGCGTTGAAGGTCTGGTGTGTGTTTAGATTGTGCGGTAGAACCCAGACTGCAGGGCCAGCAAGGGTTAGCCCATCAATCTAGATCTTGATGGTGTGTCCTGGGTCAGGGCTGCCCTGGGGAGAAACCCTGCCCGGGTCCCACACACCGATCTCCTTTACCTAGAGTAATGGTGGCTGTGATTACAACCGATCCAACACTTCTGACTTTTCCTCATCACGCAAACTCTTTTTGCTTTATTGCTTACCCCTTATATATATATATTTTCTCTCCCTCTACCCATTTGACTGTACTCCTGCGCTCCCGTTTCCCCTCCTCTCGCTCTACTTCCATCACTCTAATTCTTTGTTCTTCTCCTCCTCTCCTCTTCTCCTCCCTCACTCTCTGTTCCCCTCACATTTTCTCCTCATTCACCTCATCTCCTCTTCTCCCTCTCACTCATTCACCTCCTCTCCTCTTCTCTCTTTCACCTCCTCCTCTCACTCATTCACCTCCTCTCCTCTTCTCTCTTTCACCTCCTCCTCTCACTCATTCACCTCCTCCTCTCACTCATTCACCTCCTCTCCTCTTCTCTCTTTCACCTCCTCTTCTCTCTTTCACCTCCTCCTCTCACTCATTCACCTCCTCTCCTCTTCTCTCTTTCACCTCCTCCTCTCACTCATTCACCTCCTCTCCTCTTCTCTCTTTCACCTCCTCCTCTCACTCATTCACCTCCTCTCCTCCTTTCGCTTATTCACCTCCTACCCTCTTCTCTCTTTCCCCTCCTATGCTCCCCTCGTATTTTCTCCTCATTCACCTCTCTCCTCTCATTCACCTCCTCTCCTCCTCTCTCTCACCTCCTCCTCTCTCTTTCATCTCCTCTTCTCTCGTTCACCTCTGCTCCCCTTACATTTTCTCCTCTTTCACCTCTCTCCTTCTCTCTTTCACCTCATTCTCTCCTCCTCCTTCCCCTTCTCTCACTCCCTCACCCTCTCCTCCTCTCCTCTCCTCCCTCCAGGCCCTGAGCCCGTGCTGTTGTTCGCCAACCGCATCGACATCCGCCAGGTGCTGCCGCACCGCTCCGAGTACACGCTGCTGCTCAACAACCTGGAGAACGCCATCGCCCTGGACTTCCACCACAGCCACGAGCTGGTGTTCTGGTCCGACGTCACGCTGGACCGCATCATGAAGGCCAACCTGAACGGCTCCAACGTGGAGGAGGTGGTGTCCACGGGCCTGGAGAGCCCAGGTGGGTCCATGGTGGAGGAGCCAGGGGTGGAGGCAACAATGGTAGACAGGCTTCATTTTAGGATGTTATGAGAGCTAGTAGGGGGTGGTGGGATGAGGTGATAATTGCTAATAACTATGTTTATAATGTGTACATTCTTATGTAACGGGAGTGGAAAATTCTATAAAACTTCAAAGGCAACAAAAAGATGCAATAAAGAAATAATCAGAACAAGGCCTAAGCTGTAATCTTCGCAGGTTGTTTTGCTCATTTCTTTGCACCTCATGCGTTGAACTGAAGCCAAGTTCCACATGCTGCTGCTGGTAGTGTATGATACTATGATGCTCTCTCCTCTCCCGCCGCTCCCAGGGGGGCTGGCCATCGACTGGATCCACGACAAGCTGTACTGGACGGACTCCGGGACGTCCCGTATCGAGGTGGCCAACCTGGACGGGACCCACCGGAAGGTCCTCCTCTGGAAGAGCATGGAGAAGCCCCGCGCCATCGCCTTGCACCCCATAGAAGGGTACAAACACACACACACACTTGGGCACACTGCAGACAACGTGATTTAATGAGTATAATCCACAGCAGATTGTTTTCAAAGGTACGCAAACTCATAGACTTATCCCCTGTAGGGTTGTCCCAGTTCTAATGTGGCACACAGAGCAGCAGAGAGAGAGAGAGAGAGATCCAAGTTTGGCAGCCAGAGTCTTGCCTTAGAGGCGAGCATCTGCCTGGAACAAGTGTTTCCTAACCGCCGACGTGGCTAACTGTGTCTCCCACTCTGGCGCTGCGGTGGCAGGAGAAAGCTTTTTAAATGGTGCCCCGGAGAGGCGTGCAAGATGGATCTGTCGGCTTATTAGGTAGCTCATCTTCATCAGCTAATTGAAAATGTATTAAAAACACAGAGAAGGAGTCAGAACGATTAGTATTGAAGGTGGTTTGAGAACACGACACAAAACCAATGGCAGACAGATGGATGGATGGATAAACACACACACACGCACGCACGCACGCACACATGCACACAGACTCACACACAGACTCACACACACACACACACAGACTCACACACACACATGCAAATGGTATCATCCGCAACACAAGTAAAATGTATTCATAAAACGCTTTTTACAGACATGGGTCACTAATTGCTGTACAGGTGCGAAACTGAAAACAAAATTAATTGTGGAAAAAAGAGTAGCACAGTAGAACCACACAGTAAAACCAAACATAGAAACATACTAAAATCATAACATTTAGATTTAAAATAGCCAGTAATTGCATCAAATGCAGACCTGGTGCATACAGGTTACCCAAACTCCTAAGTAAACAGGAAGGCCTTTAGCTGCCTGCGTCTTTCGTGGCCTATGTCCCGTTAGCTAGCCCTCACTGTGGTTTGCTGTGTGTGTGCGCGTGTGTGTGTGTGTGTGTTCGCGTGTGTGTGTGTGTGCAGTAAGATCTACTGGACAGACTGGGGCAACACGCCGCGCATCGAATACTCCAACATGGACGGCTCCAACCGCCGTATCATCGCCGACACCCACCTGTTCTGGCCCAACGGGCTGACTATCGACTACGCCGGACACCGCATGTACTGGGTGGACGCCAAGCACCACGTCATCGAGCGCGCAGACCTGGACGGGCGCAACCGCAAGGCCGTCATCAGCCAGGGTGAGCATGACACACGTACACACGCACACACACACGCACGTGCGAACACACACGCATGCAAACACACACACACACATGCGAACACGCACGTGAACACACACACGTGCACGTGAACACACACGTACACACACACGCACACACACGCACGTGCGAACACACACGCGAAAACACACACACGCACGCGAACACACACACGTGAACGTGAACACACGCAAACACACGCACTCGAACACACACACATACGCACCTGAACACACACACACACGCGAACACACACGCACGTACACACAGACATGCACGCAAACAAACACACACACGCACGCATGCGAACACACACACGCACGTGAACACACACATGCACGCGAACACACACACACACACACACACACACACACACACACACACACACAAGCACGCATGCGAACACATACACGAACACACGCACAAACACACACACACACACACACACACACACGGGGCGAGGGGGGTAGGGGTTGGGAGCAGTTTGTTTGATGTTTGCAGACATTATATTACATGGGCTGATATGGTTATTGGTTTAAATATTAGGACAGGTTTAATATTACATTTTAAGCCTGCCCTTGTTCAGTCTTGAGACGTTGTGGGTCCGTAATACACTGTTTAAATACACACACATTGACACAATTATGTGAAGTGTAGCCATGGTGGAGGCATTTTATTATACCATGTGGAGTTCATCTATAGCATCTATAGTGTGTGTGGTTGTGTGTGTTTGTGTGTGTGGTCGTACGAATGCATCCAATAAATGCCAACGTAACTCTCGTGCCTCTCAGTCAAGTGCATCTGTTTACGTTGCTTGTTCCCATGGGGAAGCCTTGTTTTCATGTTTAGTGCATTCGTGCACAAAAATACGGGCTCTGGCGTGTGCAGATGTATATCTCTGTGCACCAGCCGTGAGTGATCTTGTGTGACACACACACACACACACACTTGCTTGTTTCTCAGGCCTCATGTTCCAGGGAGATTTTGCGGTGTTGGCTGCCAGGAACGCAACACAATTAAGTTCCCCAGCAGGGCCACACTTCCCACATAGCAAAAACAAAAAACAAAAGTGTAAATATATGAATAATAATCATGGCCGGCTCTTACGGGCCTGGTTCCCTCCGCACTGGAGGAGCACACACACACACACACACACACACACACACACACACACACACACACACACAACGCGCTGCTCCACCAAAAGCCAAGCCAAGCCAAGCACAGTATTACAGACTTTGGATTCAATCTCTGGGCTGTTTTATTGATTTGAGTGTTCTTTTCTTTCGGTCTGTTCATATGTTCTGCTCTCTGTTTGAATGGAGCAGTAAAGTAATTGGTGGGGGAGGAGGGTGGTGTTTAGGCGGTGGGTGGGGTAGAGGGTGGTGTTGAGGTGGAGGGTGGTTGGGGGAGGGAGGGAGGGTGGTGGTTGGTGGAGGAGGGTAGTGTTCAGGTCGTAGGTGGGTTGTGGGTGGCTGTGGGAGGGTAGTGTTGAGATGGTGGGTGGTGTTGAGTTGGGGTTGGGTGGGGGAGGGTGGTGTTGATGTGGTGGTGGGTGGGGGAGGGTGGTGTCGGGGTGGGTGGAGGAGGGCTAGAGGGCCGGGTCCATCTTGATGATGTGTGCTTAGAGGATAAAAGGCTGTAATTGGTCCTGTCCTTCCACCACAACCTCTGTTTGCTCACACGACGGACAGAACAAACAGGGTGTGTGTGCGAGCGTGTGTGTGTGTGTGTGTGTGTGTGTGTGTGTGTCTGTGTGTCTGTGTGTGTGTGTCTGTGTGTCTGTGTCTGTGTGCACGCATGTGTGTGCAATAGCTGAACGGCAGCCAGCATCTCTGCTGCCACTCGTCCTGTCTTACCGCCTGCACACGTTGATAAAGCTTGCGGGCGGGCGAGGTGTGTGTGAAGGTGAGAGAGAGAGAGAGAGAGTGGGAAAGCAAGGCAGAGGGTACATTGTGACCCTCCCTGCCCCCCCGTGGATTCACCCGGATGGCTTGCAGCTGCCTCCTCAGCTGTCCTGGAACAAGAGCATTAGATCCTTGGCACAATACCGGACGACACACATACACACACACACACACACACACACACACACACACACACACACACACACACACACACACACACACACACACACACACACACACGTGCGACATGGGTGTGTGTGTGTGTGTGTGTGTGTGTGTGTGTGTGTGTGTGTGTGTGTGTGTGATCATTATGCTGTGCATCTCAGCCCGGATAAGATCAGAAGGCGGTCCCCTATTGAGCATCACCTTTCAGGCACACCTGGCGCTGTCAGGAGAGAGCAGGGGAAATTTGCTGACGTCGACAGAGAGCGGCGGGCCCGAGAGTGGTTTCCAACGACGCAGCTGTAGTGTTGTGTGGTTACTCTCCCTGCAAGTAATGAGAACATAACAATTTATACACACACACACACACACACATAAACACTGAGTCATTATTATTGTTGTTATGATTAGCCCCTCTCCAATTTCCATCGTTAACCACTTGACAATAAATTAAGCTGTGAAAAGGGGCCGTTAAAACAAGCAGAACCCGGTTCTCCAGGAGCCCCTCCGCCGTCGCCACAAACACTTTGAAGCACCAAAAAAATCTACACATTTCAGAGGACAATGTCCGACGGCGGAGTAACTTAACCAGCAGCAGGGACAATGGGAAGCCGGCCCTAATCGCTAGCATCTCGCCTCGTGGTTACCCCCCCCCCCCCGCCCCTCCGGCGAGGACAGTAAGACATCAGCCGCGACCCCCGTGTCTGTGTCGGGAAGCGACACGACCATGGGATTGGTTTCCATTCGCCTGATTTCTTGTTTTCGTTCCGACCGCAGCGGCGAGCCAAACGTGGCATCTATTTCCCCCCTGCTGCCATGTGTATCCAGTTGAGAAAGCGGCCTTTCATCTTGAAACAAAGTGACGGGGATCCTCATCCGCTCAGGCTCATTGTCTGCTCCCATAAATCACATAATATGTTGTGTCGTAGTGAGACGTTGTTTTTAGAGTATTTTCCAATACACCATCTGTGTTGCCACCATTTTCCACCTTTTAACCTCCCCCTCTCCCCCCCCCTCCCCCTGCAGGGCTGCCCCACCCGTTTGCCATCACGGTGTTCGAGGACAGCCTTTACTGGACCGACTGGCACACCAAGAGCATCAACAGCGCCAACAAGTTCACCGGCAAGAACCAGGAGATCATCCGCAACAAGCTGCACTTCCCCATGGACATCCACACGCTGCACCCGCAGAGGCAGCCTGCAGGTGGGTGGCACGGCACGGGGCGCCGCGTGGAGCGTGACGAGCGGGCGCACGGCCCCGTGCACATGCTTGTGCGCCACGCTGCAAACGTGTTGAGGGATGCGTTCACTCAGGTTGAGTGTTGGATAACTTGAGGCATGAAGATGAAGTTTAAAGATGTACTTTTTCTTAAGAAGAAGAAGAACCGCAACAAAAACAACAAATTCAATTTCTGGTCTTTATTAAAACTATAATCACACGCAGTTTTGGCCGTGCTTCCCCCTGGGCTCATGCAAGTACGGAGCCTCCATTTCGCTCCATTTATTTCATTCCTGTATCCATTTTTAGAGGCGGAACCCAAACCAGGGCTGCCTTTGTCTTGTGGTGACAGTCTCTCTTCTCTGCCATGCTCTCCCCAGGTGGGAGGAACCGCTGCGGTGCCAACAACGGGGCCTGCAGCCACCTCTGTCTCCCTAGCAACAAGACGTACACGTGCGCATGTCCCACGGGCTTCAAGAAGGTGGACCACTCCAACTGTGCCAAAAGTGAGTTTTCTTAACGCTTGGGGGGGAAAAAAACCTAAAACCTGCCGTAGCGCGTTAAGTTGAATGACGTGATGTTTTAGACGTGTTTTAGACATGTTTTAGGGCTTTTGTGGATTCTTACATTTTGATTTAATGTGTTACATTTGTGAGCCAAAATTAGTTTTAGCTTCTAGATTTATACAAACAATATGTCAGAAATGAAACTGTCAATCGTCGTTGGCAACTAGCAAAAAATAAATATCTGAACCAGTTCTAGAATAATTGTAAAATAAATATGAAATCAGGGACGCATCAGAAGCATGTAACAGTCTACATTCCTTATTAATGCTCGGTATCAGTTTACAGCAAATATTTTATGTTCATGGGATCTGCAGTCACAACAGGCATTTCCCTGCACACCTCTGGATGTAATCGTTAACAGGCCATATCACTTACCAGAAACCTCCGAGGGGAGAAATATTAAACCGGGTGCTTTGTGTTTTAGGATCCCTGTCATAAATAAGATTTCAGCAGGGTAGCACATATTCTCTGACAGTTTAGAGGCGTAATAACAATAAACTTGATGCGTTCAGCACTAAGCACAAAAAACGAGTCCCTAGTTCCTGAAGGCAATAAAGCAACGAGATAGTGGAGCGATGAGACGAACAAGAAAAGTCATGCCTTGCAACTCTAAAGATGGTCGAGGAAATTGACGACTGACATTTTTAGCCTAAATGTAATGGGGGAAGAAATTGGGGAGATGAAAATGTTGAATAAAATGTGCAATTTTAGATATAAAGTGAAATGTGCTGAATTCATGTGAAAATGCATTAAACAGCTAAAATGTAGTGCGTAAAACAAAATGGCTAGTATTCTGTGTTAGTGTTGTTGTTTTGTGTTCTATGTTGACCCCCTTGCCCCCCCTCCCCCCCCAATTGTTAAACCTAGAACACTGACAGAAGACCTTTGGTCTTTAATCAGGTCTTGACAAGTTCCTGCTTTTTGCCCGAAGGACGGACATCCGACGGATCAGCTTCGACACCGAGGACATGTCGGACGACGTCATCCCACTGGCCGACGTGCGCAACGCCGTGGCCCTGGACTGGGACAGCAAGGAGGGCTATGTCTACTGGACGGACGTCACCACTGACTCCCATCAACAGGGCCTTGTGGAACGCCACCAAGCAGGAGGTCAGTATTCAAATCACTGACCATTGCACATTGTGTTGTGTATAAGGCACAATACATTGAAGTTATGATTTTATTTTAAGACAAAGTTGAAAAAGAACACATTAATCACTCCAAAAAACGACATAAACCTTGTGAGTTTTCAAAGTGATTGATGATTTAGTTTGATATTTTTATGGCAATGCAATAGTGCCACCTATCGGTCACGATACCAAATTACAACAGTACTCATTGAAACTGATTGTTTGATTTCGTCCCATTCGTTTCCTCGCTCTCCTCTCAGGTGGTGGTGGATACCAGCCTTGAGAGTCCAGCTGGACTGGCTATCGACTGGGTAACCGACAAGCTCTACTGGACCGATGCTGGTAAAAAAAATAAAATGTTTTTTTTTTCTTAAAATGAAAATGACATCAGAGGAAAGTCACCACCGTCACTATTTGCTAATTCTGCAGCCTATGTGTTATTTGTGCATCAGGAACGGATCGCATCGAGGTGTCTAATGTGGACGGGACCATGCGTACGGTGTTGATATGGGAGAACCTGGACCGGCCCAGAGACATTGTTGTTGACCCAATAGGAGGGTGAGTCATCTAATAACAACAACAATAACTTTACAAATCCAAACCAATGGGGCCCATGGAAAGTGACGTATACATATATATATATCGCCAGGCTGATGTATTGGACCGACTGGGGCGCCAACCCAAAGATCGAGCGTGCAGGGATGGATGCGTCCGACCGTATGGTCATCATTTCGTCTAACCTGACGTGGCCCAACGGCCTGGCCATCGACTACGAGACCAAGCGCCTCTACTGGGCCGACGCGGGCATCAAGGTCATCGAGTACGGAAACTTTGACGGCTCTGACCGACAGGTACACACAGCGTTTGTTTGCTTGTATTCTCTGAATAAATGTATGGCAATAATAACATCAGAGTTGATGATGATAAGATAAGATACAATTGTATTTATCCCGAAGGAAATTCTTTTACCAGAGGTTGCTCAAAAATGCCAACAACATAAGAATAAAAATAATAAATGTACAGTGAATAAGCCTAAAAGAACAATATAGGCAATATATTTAGTAAACAAAACAAGATGGCAATGGTATTGAGAAGTAGTAATGAGAAGTAGTATTGAACATGATGATGAAAGGTAATGTATCAAGTTAATATTGAAAGGTATGATTGATTTCAATTATTCTCAGAGCCCGCATTTGATCCACTCGCTCAAGCTCATTTCATTTCTTCCTCCATTTGACTTGTTGATTGGCCAGGTGTTGATTGGCAGCCAGTTGCCCCACCCCTTCGGCTTGACGCTGCACGAGGACCGGCTGTACTGGACCGACTGGCAGTCCAAGAGCATCCAGAGCGCCGACAAGCTGACCGGGCTGGGCCGCCGCACGCTGGCCGAGAACCTGGAGAACCTCATGGACATCCACATGTTCCACCGGCACCGCCAGACAGGTTTGTGTGTCTGTGTGTGTGTGTATGTGTGTGTGTGTCTCTCTCTCTCTCTCTCACTCCACTTAAGGTGACGTAGAGTAGATTTTGAACCCGCTTGGAATGGCTAATCACGCTCACACCTGGTGCTATAATATGTCTCCTTTAAAATGTAAACACTTTATGACTGACCAGCAACGGTGTTGGTGTCGGGCTGCACAAGGCTACCTGGGAATCGATCAAGCGTATTCCTTTGCGGTCATATTTCACCCAACGACCGGCCAGCCGAGCCCTAGCAGCCCCAGCACGGCGGGTGACAGTAGCAGGGATTAGGGGCCAGGTAAACCAACCCCGCCCGCCCCCCCCGGCTCAGAGGGGCGCAGACGACACCCTAGGCGCTGAATACCGAGAGTCTCTCCTTTCACCGATGCATAGAAGGGTCCCCATCTGCCTCCAGGTCCTGGAATGTCTTTGTTCAGCTGTGCTCACTGCCTGTCAATCTCCTTGTCCAGCTCCAATCCCCTATATATATATCCGTGTGCATTGTCCGCCCAAACTGGATATCGGCCGTATTTATGTACCGTCTCACCGTTGTCTTAATTAGCATAGCGTCTCCATAGCGCTGTAGCTAACTTGAGAAACTCTGTCCACTGCAGTTCCGCCATCTACACACTCTGCACACAGCTATGTATGCACACACAAGCTGTGTGTTTGAGACAGAAGGGGAACGTCACATATGTGTCATCTGTGAAGCCTGTGCGTGACCTCTTGCGTGTCTGGTGTCCCGGTCTGCAGTGAGTAACCCCTGCGCCCTCAACAACGGAGGCTGCAGCCATCTGTGTCTCCTGGCCCCGGCGCCCCAGGGTCCAGCTGCGCCTGTCCTACCGGCATCAACCTGCAGGCGGACAGCAAGACCTGCACTCCCGGTACGATGTCAGGAACAATATATATATATATATATATATATATATATATATATATATCAAGATTCAATAAGTTTAACTCTCACATACACATACAGGATGTGCAGTGAAATGAAAGTGGCGATGCCCAGCGGAATGTGCAACAGAACAATACAAATATCCCAAATATCACAATCGAAGGGAAAGAATCAAATATCCACACTATTTAGTGGGGATATTAGAAATATGAGCAAATAGGCAAATAAACAGCACGCAAATAGACAAATAAACAGCAAACAAATAGGCAAATAAACAGCAAAAGTAAACAGCAAAAGGCATATAAATAAGTAGGCATATCAAACTCTCCCCACTCCCCTGCCACAAGAGCTTTTGTGTTGGTCTTGGTTGTAAATAAATTAAACGTTTAACCAAGCAAGGTTAACCAAGCAATTATGAGTGCTTGAAACTTGTTCTATTAGCCTGGCAATTATGAATGATTGAAACTTATCCTATTAAAGGATCCCCATTAAAATTTGTATGTACCGTCAGTGCCAAATGCCCTAAATGTAAATGTGTCCCTCCGGTCGTAACACTCAGACAGCGTTTAAAGTTTTCTCTTTCTCCAAAACAAAAAGCAACCCCACCCCCCCCACCCCCGATGTTAAGGGCATTGGTATAGTCCTGTGTGTGTGTGCGTTGCAGGAATGAGCAGCTTCCTGATCTTCGCCCGGAGGACGGACATCAGGATGGTGTCGCTGGACATCCCCTACTTTGCCGACGTGGTTCTGGCCGTCAACAGCTCCATGAAGAACACCATCGCCATCGGGGTGGACCCAAAAGAAGGTGTGTGTGTGTGTGTGTGTGTGTGTCTGTAAGATAAGATAAAACTTTATTAATCCCGAAGGAAATTCTTGTGCCAGAGACTGCATAGCAATATAATAATAAACAATAGAGACAGTAGAATAATAAAAATATAATAACAAATTTACAGTGAGTCTAAGGTAAGATAAGATATTCAGTCAGTCAGCAAAACAAGTTGGTGTGTGTTTCTCTTAATTATTTGCATCTTTATACCTTTATATCTACCTTTTTTTAAAAGGCAAGGTATTCAACTGCAACTTAACGTGTGTGAATGGCACCCTCTGCAGGGAAAGTGTACTGGTCCGACAGCACACTGAAGAAGGTCAGCAGGGCTAACATGGACGGCAGCGAACACGAGGACATCATCGCCACTGGTGAGCTCTACGCCAAGGATACAGTGTGGCCCATACTAGAATAGTAGGGGTGTGCATCTCTCCAAAAAAGATGATCCGATACGTATCTAGATACATGGGGTACGATACGATTCAGGGACGATACATTTTTTAAATGGAACGATTCGGTTCGATTTGATTCAGTAGGATTCGATACGATTCGATACGATTCAATACGATTTGATGGGATATGATACAATCTGATAGAGTTCCTTGTTTAAAGTAGACAATCATTTTACATTATGAATTAACATAAGTCAACACTATAAATGTGGCATTGCTTACCTTCAAATAGATTTATCAAAGACCAGGGAACAAGTATTTTGTCACTTTTGACATGTGAATTCAGAAACATGTCATGTTTATTAGTGTAACATATTGCATTTTAAGAACTTTAAAAAGCCCCTCTGACAATGAAACAAACTATTCAAGTTCACTGTTGGCACAAATTAGAGCCAAAGTTGTGGAGAGGAATCGTATCGGACATTTTTTGTCTTTCTCTCACAAACAGAGCGCTATCTAACGTTACTATGACACAAGGGCGTATTGTTGTTGTGGACATTGGTGGACATCACAGATATTGCGCCAAGGATGCGCAATTATGCTCCCGTGAGGCGCGGGGCTCCGAGTCAGCGTATCTGGGTGGGGGGGCGGTGCTCGTTAATTCGCGGTTTCTGATGGGGGGGGGGGGGGGGGGTGCTTGTTAATTTGCGGTTCTGATTGGGGGGGGGGGGGGGTGCTCGTTAATTTTGCGGTTCTGATCCGGAGAGGGGGGGGGGATTCTAAATTCCTTACGCCCATTGCTATGACAAGTCTCGCGAGAGTTTAATGTGTGTGTGTGTGTGTGGTGTGTGTGTGTGTGGTGTGTGTGTGTGTGTGTGGTGTGTGTGTGTGTGGTGTGTGTGGTGTGTGTGTGTGAGAGAGAGAGAGCGCTGCAGACACTGAGCAGATGGAGGATTCAGCAGCACAGCAACAACATAAAACCGATTCATAACTTTGTGATCGGGCCATCGGCCGGTTCATGCTACGTTTAGACCGATCCAGGGGTCCGTGTACCGATGCACTCGCATCTTTTAAATCAAAACCGATTTTCCGATTCAAGAGAGGGTATTATGTTGTTCAGAGAGGGTATTGAGATATTTTGTATGATTCAAGCTGCAATATTTAACTAATGGACAATCAAAATATTTTTTATGATTTCAAATCTTCAACAGCCTTCCCCCTTCTCTGAATTGAGATGTGTGTCGTGGTTTTATGACAACTGAGCCATTGCACTGTGCTGCATCAAACCACAAGGAAACACATGAATGCCACACGCTATCAAATATTCCTCTTCATGATTAATGGGAGTTTTAGGTGAAGGAAAAAAATTCCACATTGATGCCAAGTCAGTGAAAGTAACCTTCTGCTAGCTTCAGTCTCTTAAAGCACAAAGTTTTCCGTTACAGGTAGGCTGCAGGTAACCACCCTCCCACGCCTACCTCCCTCCTCCCATCTCCCCTGTCCTCACCCTGTCTCCTTCTTCGTCTGTGAAGGCCTGATGACCACGGACGGCCTGGCGGTGGACGCGGTGGGCCGCAAGATCTACTGGACCGACACCGGCACCAACCGCATCGAGGTGGCCAACATGGACGGCTCCATGCGCAAGGTCCTCATCTGGCAGAACCTGGACAGCCCACGGGCCATCGCCCTGTACAACGAGATGGGGTGAGCAGTGACCAGTGGCACATTATAAACCCCTGTCTACATCACATGTAGATTCTGTTCACAGGGATCATTTTTACATCAGTGTAAATTTAATCATGTGTCGATGGGTGATTTGTCTTCTATTGTATGTGCTGTACTGTATTTAGATGTATATTTTTCACTTTTCCAAAGAGACTCTTGAGCGAATAATCTCTGTAAAGTTCAGCATAATAAATAAACCTCTTTTCTATTCTTTTAGACTTTTAAGACTAAGATGTGCCTGTATGTCACTTTATTCTTCAGTGTCTTCAGCCTAGGTCAGATCATTCCCTTTCATCTCTGCCCCGCCCCCTCTAATCGACTTAAAAACGCTCTTATCCTCGGCCCAGATACATGTATTGGACAGACTGGGGCGAGAACGCCAAGCTGGAGCGCGCCGCCATGGACGGCTCGGACCGCGCGGTTCTGATCAGCAACAACCTGGGCTGGCCCAACGGCCTGGCCATCGACAAGGACGGCGCCCAGCTGCTGTGGGCCGACGCCCACACGGAGGTCAGTCATGAGGCCCCCCTCGATCCAAATACTGTACCCCCACATGATAAGAAGCTCATAGGGTTAAACTAGGTTGGGTAGAGATCGCTCCTCACCCTTAACCTTATTTTAAGTATTTTGTTCAGAGAGAGTATCGAGATATATCAAGCTGCAATATTTACTGAATGGACAATCTAAATATTTCTAATAATTTCCAATCATCAATAGCCTTCCTCCTTTTCTGAAATTAGCTGTATCAGGGTTTTATGACAACTGAACCATTGCACTGAGCTGCATCAAACCGCAATGAAAGAGTAACCATGTTAATGTTTAAAGGTAATTTCTGTGTAAAAATACACGACAATGTAACACTATAGCAAATATTCCTCTGCATGAACAATGTGAGATTCAGTTGTGATTTAAAAACAAAGAGATGCCACATTGATGCCACAAGTCAGTGAAAGTAACCCTCTTGACGCTCGCCACATAGCGCATCGAGGCGTCCGACCTCAACGGGCTGAATCGCCGCACCCTGGTGTCCCCGGTGCAGCACCCGTACGGCATGACCCTGCTGGGCCCCCACATCTACTGGACCGACTGGCAGAGCCGCTGTGTGTGTGTGCGTGCGTGTGTGCGTGCGGCAAGCGCGGCTACCTGATGACGTCCAGGGTCACGTCGGTGTAGTAGAGCTTGCCGTCGACGCTGTCGTAGTCCAGGGAGATGACGTTGTGCAGCTCGGGCACGGGCACGTGCACGTCCGTGTGGTCCCGCGTGTCCAGGGAGATGCGGCGCACGCTCACCCGGTTGGAGAAGAGCAGGTAGGTCTCTGGGGAGTCGTCGCAGGAGTGCCTGTCGCCCTTCAGCAGCACGCCGGTGGGGCAGGCGCAGGACGTGCTGTTGGGCCGAGGCAGACACAGGTGGCTGCAGCCGCCGTTCCTCTGGCTGCACTTGTTGAAACCTGGGGGCGGGGGAAGACAGAGAGAGACAGAAACAAAGAGATGAAGAGAGGGAGAGATAGAGAGGCAGAGATGAGGGACGGGAGAGAGAGTGGCAGAGAGAGATGCAGAGGGAGAGAGAGTGGCAGAGAGAGACAGATGAAGGGAGGGAGAGAGAGAGGCAGAGAGGGAGAAAGACAGAGAGGGGCAGAGATACAGAGAGAGAGAGTGGCAAAGACAAAGCGAGGGAGAAAGTGTGGCAGAGCGACAGACGAGGACAGGGAGAGAGAGTGGCAGAGGGAGACACACATTGAGGAGGATTACCCAATGGATCAAAATTACCCTCAGGTTCAGAACGAAGACCGAAAACAATTGTTTTCGGTCAGAAGGAGCCCTGTGCCAAAACCTTAATGTCACCAGAGATGGCGCTCTTGCTCAACTTTAAACATACCCAGTGGTTTCTGGCGGTCCACCGCCTGGATGTCCATCAGACCGGGCAGGTTGGAGCACACGGTGATGGTGTTGGCGCCCGTGTTCTTGTCGGCGCGCTGGATGCTGCGGCTCTGCCAGTCGGTCCAGTAGATGTGGGGGCCCAGCAGGGTCATGCCGTACTTTTTCATTTAACTGCATATCCTGTATGTGTATGTGACAATTAAACTTCTAGAATCTTGAATCCTACGACAATTTCTGCACGTATTAAGATCCTAGTTCCCCACATGATAAGAAGCTCATAGGGTTAAACTAGGTTGGGTAGAGATCGCTCCTCACCCTTAACCTTATTTTAAGTATTTTGTTCAGAGAGAGTATTGAGATATATCAAGCTGCAATATTTACTGAATGGACAATCTAAATATTTCTAATAATTTCCAATCATCAATAGCCTTCCTCCTTTTCTGAAATTAGCTGTATCGGGGTTTTATGACAACTGAACCATTGCACTGAGCTGCATCAAACCGCAATGAAAGAGTAACCATGTTAATGTTTAAAGGTAATTTCTGTGTAAAAATACACTACAATGTAACACTATAGCAAATATTCCTCTGCATGAACAATGTGAGATTCAGTGAAAGTAACCCTCTTGACGCTCGCCACATAGCGCATCGAGGCGTCCGACCTCAACGGGCTGAACCGCCGCACCCTGGTGTCCCCGGTGCAGCACCCGTACGGCATGACCCTGCTGGGCCCCCACATCTACTGGACCGACTGGCAGAGCCTCTGCCACTCTCTCTCCCTGTCCTCGTCTGTCGCTCTGCCACACTTTCTCCCTCGCTTTGTCTTTGCCACTCTCTCTTTGTCTCTGTATCTCTGCCCCTCTCTGTCTTTCTCCCTCTCTGCCTCTCTCTCCCTCTCTTCGTCTCTCTCTCTCTCTCTGCCACACTCTCTCCTTCTCTTCATCTCTCTCTCTGCCTCTCTCTCTCCCTGTCTCTCTCTCTGTCTCTCTCTCTCTCTCTCCCTCTCGCCTCTCTTCTCTCTCTCCTCTCTCTCCCTCTCCTCTTTGTCTCTCTCTGACACTCTCCCTGTCTTTGTTTTTGTCTCTGCCACTTTCTCTTCATCTCTGTCTCTCTCTGCCACTCTCTCTCCTTTTCCATATCTGTCTCTCTGCCACTCTCTCTCCCTCTGCATCTCTCTCTGCCACTCTCTCTCCCGTCCCTCATCTCTGCCTCTCTATCTCTCCCTCTCTTCATCTCTTTATTTCTGTCTCTCTCTGTCTTCCCCCGCCCCCAGGTTTCAACAAGTGCAGCCAGAGGAACGGCGGCTGCAGCCACCTGTGTCTGCCTCGGCCCAACAGCACGTCCTGCGCCTGCCCCACCGGCGTGCTGCTGAAGGGCGACAGGCACTCCTGCGACGACTCCCCAGAGACCTACCTGCTCTTCTCCAACCGGGTGAGCGTGCGCCGCATCTCCCTGGACACGCGGGACCACACGGACGTGCACGTGCCCGTGCCCGAGCTGCACAACGTCATCTCCCTGGACTACGACAGCGTCGACGGCAAGCTCTACTACACCGACGTGACCCTGGACGTCATCAGGTAGCCGCGCTTGCCGCACGCACACACGCACACACACACACACATGCACACAGGCACGCACACACATGCACATCGTATGTCCATATTAAATCAGTGCATGCAATCTCTCCTCGATAAGAAGAACTAGGATCTTAATACGTGCAGAAATTGTCGTAGGATTCAAGATTCTAGAAGTTTAATTGTCACATACACATACAGGATATGCAGTTAAATGAAAAAGTGGCGATGCCCAGCGGAATGTGCAACAGAACAAATACAAATAACCAAAGAATCAAATATCCACACTATTTACAGTCTTTACAGCAAATGGAGCTGATTTTTTTGGGGGGAATATAATGCAGTCCTGTCCCATTTTAGTGTGGCTTTTGGCTTTGTCCAAGATAGTCTAGCTCTCCGGGTGTTTAACTCCCAGCTACAGGGTTGTGAGTTTGAACCCCAATGTCTACCGTCAGCTCCCCCAATAGCTTACCCCAATAGGGTAATGGTTTGTACGCCCACTAAATAGATGAGGCGAGGTGTAACATGCTTGTGACAGCAACGTGTGGGCTAGATGAAGCCGCAGCTCCTCAAGGTTCGCCATTGCGTGACTTGTGATGATGTTTACAACACGTGGGTGCCGACAGGCCACTCACACTGAGCCTGTGCCGAGGAATCTATTTCCATGTGACCTTGGCTATTTTTATTTAATCCTTTATTCAAACCGGTAGTCGCATTGAGATCTGGATCTCTTTTTCAAGAGAGACCGGTGTACAAAAATAAACCTGGCATACAGTTTAAACATAGACAGATGCACAGATGATTCACAGACACACATTATACATTTTTCACTATTAAGGGAAGCAATTACAAGTGTGATTGCAAATACATAAATACAACCTTTTAGAATGTTCAAGTGAAATAAGAGACTAAGAGAAGTGACTTTTTATTTGTTTTAATTGTAGACACGTCAAGCATAAATCGTTCCAAAACAATTGACATTGTCATTCACTGTATGTTTGCGGTTAGGGTTAGGGCTAAAAAAGGAGTGACTACCATGCAGTCTTGGACATACAAAAAAACCTTTTCGCTTTGTTTCTGCAGACGCTCCAACCTGGACGGCACGGGCATGGAGACGGTGATCAGCCAGGGCCTGAAGACCACCGACGGGCTGGCCGTGGACTGGGTAGCCCGCAACATGTACTGGACCGACACGGGCCGCAACACCATCGAGGTGGCCCGGCTGGACGGCACCAGCCGCAAGGTCCTGGTCAACAACAGCCTGGACGAGCCCAGAGCCATCGCAGTCTTCCCCAGCAAAGGGTAAGAACGGGAGCCAGTAGGGGGCGCTGTAAGGCGAGGGGAGGGTGAGACGCAGGCAGTGCTCAATGCTCATGGTGCAATTTGGGGTAAAATGTGAATACTGTGTTAGCGATGCTGTACTGTCTGCAATACAGAAAATTATATACATAACATACAATGTAGGTGTGTCTTAATGAATTGTGGCATATTTGACATTTATTATTATTATTACTTATTGTTGGTCTCTCCTTCCAGGTATTTGTTCTGGACAGACTGGGGACATATCGCCAAGATCGAGCGCTCTCACCTGGATGGCTCGGACCGCAAAGTCCTCATCAACACGGACCTGGGCTGGCCCAACGGACTCACCTTGGACTATGACACGCGGAGGTCCGTGGCTGGTGGGGGTGGGGGGGCTCAGAACGGGAGGGATCCATTTCAGTTTTTTTTCCCTCGAAACATCAACAGCTTATTCACGATTGCGGTGTTTCTGTCTGTGGCAGGATCTTCTGGGTGGACGCTCACCTGGACCGCATCGAGAGTTCGGACCTGAACGGCAAGCTGCGGCAGATCCTCGTCAGCCCCGTGTCGCACCCCTTTGCCCTCACGCAGGTACCCCCCTCCGTCCCTCCCTCCCTCACCGGGGGGGCGCCGCTCCCTCGGCCGACTCCTCCACCCTCTCCTGTTCTCACTCACGCTCCTCCGCCCATCCAGCCTCCGCGTTGTGATTCCCACTTTGTTGTTGTCGTGCCCCTCCCGCTGTGGGAGCTCATTCGACGTAACCATTCCTTCTTCCTCCTTTCCATCTCTGACTTTCATTTTTTCTTCCCTTCTTTTGTCTCCACTCCCCCCCCTCCCTTCTCTTTCCCTCTCTTCTTCCTTGTCTTCCCCCCCCTCCCCGGCTCCTTGTCTGTGTTTCTCCTTTCCCTTTCTTTCTTTGTTTCTCTCCTGTTTTTCTCTCTCTTTTTCTTCCTCTCCCCGTTTCTCTCCAGCCGAAGCCGGTGTCCTCCCCTCTAACCCCTTTCTCCCGACTCTCGCAGCAAGACCGCTGGATCTACTGGACGGACTGGCAGACCAAGTCCATCCAGCGTGTGGACAAACACACTGGCCGCAGCAAGGAAACGGTGCTGGCCAACGTGGAAGGTCTCATGGACATCATAGTGGTGTCCCCTAACCGGCAGACAGGTAAGGAGGAGGTGGACACACCCCCCCCTTCCCTTCACCCCGCTCCCAGGCTTTAAAGCCAGCCTCCAGTCACCAGGATGGATGTCGGACGTCATCCACCCATCCCCGGCTCATAAACTTGGCCATGGAGAGAGACCCCAGGAGTAAAGTGTGTGTGTGTGTGTGTGTGTGTGTGCGTGTGCATGCGCGTGTGTGCGCATGTGTGTGCATATGCTTTAAAAAGGTCAACGAGTCCACAATTGCCGGTGTTGTGAAAAATGTTAGCTGTGATTCATTGTGGAGCCATGGCGGGGCCTCCTGCCACGTGGACTATGGAGGCATATAAATGAATCGCTGGTTGTTGGTCCTCAGGTTCCAACCTCTGTGGCGCCAACAATGGAGGCTGTACTCATCTCTGCTTTGCCAAGACCAACAGCTTTGTGTGCGCCTGCCCCGACGAGCCGGACGGCAGACCCTGCTCCACGAGTAAGCCACCATTTTATTTGTGTGTGCGTGCGTGCGTGCCAAAGAAGTTAGTTTGTGAAAATTGATGGTTGTATGCACATTTAATTCTAACGCTAACTTCCATGTGTCTCATCAGTCTCAGGCTACGTCCCCACTTCACCCACCAGAGGGGGCTCTAGCACCCCCGCTTCCAACCTCCCCAAGGCAGCTACAGACATGCCAGTGTTTGTCAAGTATGTTTTGTTTCTATTTTGTTTTTCATTTGAATGCTAGATCCTTGTGATTCTCTGCGAAAACAAATCTCAACAACAACATCCCCGTTTCGATTCTTAACATTTCATCAAATCCATAGTTTTTTTTCCCCAACTGGGCGCTTGTGTTTGATTCAATGCTAATGTTGTGTGTTTCAGCTGTACCGACAAGAAGGCTGAAGGGTGCGTGCAGAACACTGTGATTTCAGCGCCTCCCGGTGAGTACAGGAGAAGACCAGCCATGATCTGCATATGCTAGTGTCTTGCTGGCAATCATCCCGATGGGACGACCCTGTAATAAACACGTGTATTGTTGTTGTCGTCTATCCCAGGGGAAGGGCTCCACATCAGCTATGTGATCGGCGGCGTTCTGACCATCCTGGCTATTCTCATCCTCATCGCTGCCTTCATAATTTACAGGTGATTGCACCTCAACACTCCCTCCATGTCTCCCTTTCTCCCTTGCTTACAAGTTATGTACTGCATACGTTGAATGTAGGATGTTTTATGTTCTTTTAATTATTCCTTTGCTTTTCCATCTTTCCATTTTGGATCCATCAGGCATAAGAAATCAAAGTTTGCTGACCCAGGAGTGAGCAACCTGACGTACAGCAACCCCTCATACAGAACCTCCACGCAGGAAGTGAAGATCGAGGCCTCGCAAAAGCCTCCAATCTACAACCAGCTTCGATATAAGAAGGAGGTAATTAAACCACTCTGTGCATGACAGGGCAGACTTCTGCTCAGTTATTTGGCATTGATTTTTAAATGTATAGAATGAGTTGGATGGATTCACATGGTGAGTCCATTTAGGGTTTCTTAGACTCGCCTTGTGGATTAGTTACGCTCGTGCAGTGGGCAACCACTGAGGCATATGGCGAAAGGCATCCATGCTATCGTGCAGGACACGTGAGCACCCATCCGTGCAAGATAAAAAGACATAAGATGTTGAGAGCGAAGGAGATCAGTCATGATGGCACCAATGTGAAATATAACTGTGTTCTGTCTGTATATAGTCTATATGGTTTATATGCAATACATTACAGATTCCAAATATATTAAATGTCTCTCAATCGAGTACAGAGTTCTCAACAGCTTCATTTGTTTTCTTTGGTTCATTCCTATAATTACTAGGGCTGTCAAACGATTACAATTATTAATCGCTGATTTTGTGTAATTAATCGTGATTAATCCCAAGTTTTTTTATTGGCTCAAACTTGAATGATTTTTCCAAGTGAAAAGCAGTGTATTGTGTTGTAGCCATATGAATGGAAAATATAAGCAGCATCCAAATGTATTTTTTATTACAATAAAAAAATCCAATATAAAACCAAAAATATTTGTAGCCACTGCCAGGGCAATAACATTTTCATAATCTTATCTAGTTAATTCGGGGGTGCCCCCGAATTAACGGAGCATCCCCCCCCCCCATCAGAACCGCAAATTAACGGACCCCCCCATCAGAACAGCAAATTAACGGCCCCCCGCCCCCATCAGAACCACGAATTAACGGACCCCCCCCCCCCCCCCATCAGAACCACGAATTAACGGACCCCCCCCCATCAGAACCGCAAATTAACGGACCCCCCCCCCCCCATCAGAACCGCAAATTAACGGACCCCCCTGCCCATCAGAACAGCGGATTAATGGACCCCCCCCCCCCCCATCAGAACCGCAATTAACGGACCCCCCCCCCCCCCATTCAGAACCGCGAATTAACGGACCCCCCCATCAGAACCGCGAATTAACGGACCCCCCCCGCCCATCAGAACGAAAAACACTGTTATGACTGGGGCCTAATATCTACTTAATTGGGTAGGCCTAATATTTATTTTCCTATCGTATCAAATTGTACGGATAGATATCTCTTCCAAATGCAACTTGGAGATTAAACTAAGGTCTAATGTCTAAATTAGCAGTGTAATCTCAAAAAGAAAACAATTAGCCACGCAAATAAAAAAGAGAAAATAAAAACGATTTCAGCACACAACGTGCAAGAAATGCAATTAAAAAGAATATAGAAGCCATGCATGGTTATCGTCCAACATGGAAACAGGCAGAGCTGGGTTGGGGCTGTCCTCGTGTGGGGTCGGTCTCTCACGCGTATGCAACACTGAAGCATCCATAGTCGCACGGTAGTCACACTCTCGCACGTTTTTTGCCGTCGCACGGATGGCCGCTGCCGTTTGTGTCTCTGTGATGTCGTGGGAGAGGTGTAGTGGATAACGTGACGCAGGCATCAGTCACAGAGCCCAACACTTACCTGTGCCTTCTCTCCCTCCCTCCGCCCCACTCCCGCCCGCCTCTCTCTCTCACCGCAGCTCTCCCATCCTTACAACTCCCTCTCTCCCTTTATCTTTTGACCCACGTGTCCAGCAGAGAGGTAGCTACACTGCATGGAGGAACTTGAGGTTCTTTCTGACTTTTGGTCCTCCCCTCGCTCACACGCTCCCCGCTGCTGTGCTTCTGACCATCGCTCATCGCATGCTGAAAACGTGTGTGCAATATTAACACATTATCGCCATTTTTTTAGCATGTGAAAATATTGCACTTCTGGGTGATCGATGACCTTGCACACAACAAAATGACTTTTGAGACTTAAGATTAAAAAAAAACTTTATTGATCCTGTGAATGTCAAAACAAATGCCTTAGGTTACGGATTATAGTGCAAAGGTGCAACTTTGTCAGTGGTTTGCAACCTCAATGCCCCTCAAAATTGAGAGGGCCTTGTGTGTGAATCTCAATCTGGGACGAGCCCCCCCCCAGGTTAGGAACCACTGGACTGAACTAACCCCAGAGGACCAACACGGTGTGACAAAGCCTTAATGTAACTGCAGTGCATGGGTTGAGTGTGAGGGTGGCACTTCAGTAGCAGTTTTCACTCTATTAGTGCATTAGTCTATTGATGTGGAGTTTTGTGTCGGTCTGCCGCTACAACAGCCTTGTCTCCCCGATCCCTAGGGGGGGGTGGTGGACAGCGGCTACACCAAGGAGAAGATCCGCATCGTGGAGGGCGTGTGTCTCCTGTCCAACGACGAGCTCTACTGGGACGACCTCAAGCAGATCAAACCATCCCGCGGTGGCGGACTGCACGCCTGCATGCGCACCGACACGGTGTCCCTGCAGGCCAGCAGCGCCTCGCTGGATGACGGCGAGACAGAGCAGCTGCTGCAGGAGGAGGCGTCAGAGTGCTCGTCCATCAGCACCCTGACCCCGTCCACAGTCACCCCGCAGCGCCACACCCAGCACAGCCTGCCCGACACCGGCTGGGCCTCCGCACGCAAGCCCTCCACCGAGAGCCAAGTGTGAGGAGGCGGTGGTGGTGGTGGTGGTGGTGGTGGAGCTGTTCCACTCTCCTCCCTCCTCCCGGCCCCCCTCCTCCACTCTGCTATTTTATGTGCTTTTTTTTTAAAGAATCTCTGCCGCATATATAAGACAAACAGACAAACATGAACAAGCGTGCACGTATTTATATTCGGTACAACTTATACATGCAAAGGTTTATATAGATGTTAGGTACAAATGCGTAGGTACACCAGAGCCTAGCTACTCGCATTTTGATGCTATGTAGGAAACTTGTATAGTCCACGTGAAAAGTAACATAGTTCACATAAAGGCAAACCCCATATCTGAAGAATGGACTCCGTCCTACCTGCACACTCGCTAATAAATGCATACATTTATGGACAAAATGCAATTCACACACTCAGAACTATTTATGGCAAAATGTACAACTAACAAAGACAATAATTGAGTATGCTGGAATAAGTGTGCAAGACTCTTGTAGATGGAGTGAAAAGTGCATACAGAAATGCCTGGAGCCCTTTTTTTTCTTTAAGGTGCAAAAGTTCAAAGCGAGGGATGCTGTTTTTTGTGTAGAACTACATTTTTGTGAACTGTTTTTTTTTTTTTTTACAATGCTAAAACAACATTCTGCTTGACTATGTAACAAAATGCCCTCTCTCATGCCACTGGTCAGTCGTCATGTCTTTATGAACTCTATTTATGAACATTTTATATTTCAGAGTGGGTTTGTTGATATTTTTTTGTGTGGAAATGGCCTGGATGTTGTGTTAGAGCTGTGTGTTCGCAGACTCAGTTATTCAAAAGTGATATTTATGGACAGTGCCAAAGGGGGGAGAGCTTCACAACATTTCTGCCCTAATTTCCTCTGCTACAGTACACGCTACAGATGAATGTTTTGTTTTCCCGAAAAAAAAACTGGATCTTTATTGAACATGACGCTTGGAGCACGGTGAGCCAAGCATGGATCTCCTCTGTGCTCTCTGGTCCTCCATTCATCCTCAATGAAAACGGCAAAGGAAAGACTGCAAGAACCTTCTTTTTTTTTTTCAGGAAAATTGCTCATTCTCCTGAACAGCAGAAGATGCCACGATGAAGTATAGCCTAAGTGCCAAACTTTACCCCCTTTCTTCTTATCCAGTTCTATTTATATTACTCTGGGGTTGTTCAATGCACCTCAGGTTCTATGGTAGCATTTTTCTGTGAATATTACAACTTATCAGCTCTGTAAGTCTAATGGAGTGTCCACTGGCACTCAACACGACAACACATGACCCACCCACCTCTCTGTATATTATGTGTATAACACTGTGCATATCTGGAACCATTTGAGCATCGGGGGTTATAGTTTAGATATATATCACTGACAACTTAATAAAGCGTTAATTTAATACAAAAGCAAAAGTAAATATGTATTTACATTTTACCGTTAATGGTGAGGACATGACTATTGACAATTACCAGACATTTCAAGACCATGTATTTTGAAGTATGTTCTACTCCTTCAGCAACGTGCTGATTCGCTGCTAGACAACGCACTGAGGCCAATAGCAAAAAGGGGTCTTGGCAGCTATAACCTATAGTCTTTGGACAGTGTATTGGTAGTGGGCCTATAGCGCATCATAACTAATTCAATCAGCCTAATCCCAAAATACAGCAGCCTCACACATTCTGCGGATGAATTGCCTAACTGTACAGGTTTACCAGGCCGATGAAAGCAAACATTTATTGAAGATATTGTGTTTATTATGTTGTCTTTTGTATAAAGGGATTTTATGCTTGTTTTGACCTGTATTAATTTTACTCACTGGAGAAGAACATTTTTATTTTGCTGGATTATTTTAACCACTGTATCCAAGCTTTGTAAATGATAGGGATGCCCGTTATTTAATAGTGTTCTTTTGTTATGAAATATTGGTTGATTTATAGTTGTTGTAAAGGTAACAAAAAGAGGTATTTATGGTTTCTTTGTTTGGTTGTCACTTAATGTGTAAATATGAACAGACTGTATATGTATTTCCATGGCGGTACTAACAAGCTGTGTTGTGTGGTATAGTGAATTATCTCTTTGGTATCTTTTAATATAAAACAGCATTTGCATTTCATTGAAACGTGTCATTTTGTTTCCATAAACAATTTACCACTGGGAGGGACTATCCAAAGATGACCTAGCTCTGGAATATCTTTATTAAAGTATCACAAAGGGACTTGATAACATTCCTCATGAGGGTTATTGGCACTCAAACAAATGGATGACGTGTATGAGACAAGTCGTAATAATAAAGCGAATGAAACTTTATGCACGTAACAGCCTAATATGTGAAGTAATAATATAATGCTCGTCTAACTGTACCCATCTTAATTGGGCTGGTGGTTGGGTCGACAAGAAGTCACGACAAGAAAACTTCTACGATAAAGCCGATACAGAGCATTGGAAATAAATTGCAAAAAAACATATAAAATAAAGTGAATTATTGCGGTTTTTAATTCGCTTTATTTTATTGACGGGACCAACCCACGTGAACAGTCGTCGACCAATGTCGCTCGTGCATTCTCTCATTGGTGGTTAACCCCGGAAGCGTTTTTGAATTAGCCAGTAGCGTACCACGAGCGGCCTCTCTGCTAACCAATCAGCGACACGCGTTGCCAACGCGCTGGTTTAAAATTAAAGCTTCGCCCCCGGACGTGTAACAGTGAAGGAGCACAGCGAGCCAGTTCTCTTCCCGCTGTTTATACACACGGATCATTCAGAGACACAGAAGTACCAGCGATTTGGTAAGTCACAAATAATTGAAAGGCAATACAGAGACAGCGTCCGTTTTAAGTGTGTCTAACGCTATGACGTTACGTCAACTTAGCGCGCCCGTTGTTGTGCTAATTAAGCTAGTGGCTAGCAGTTACTGTTAATTCCGCGTCACCGCGCGCATAATAAAGTTGATTTAATCCAACAAAGAGGAGCCTTGTGTGCTACAACGGTGTGCTTTATCACCTTGCAGCCCACTCTTTATCGTGGACTGTCACAGTGACAGCCGACCTGCCGACAAGCAGCCATGGAGGACGAGTCCGAGTGGAAGAAGCTGCCCGTCGACCAGAAATGTGAACACAAGGTATTGATTGTTTGACGTGCCTCCAATCACGACAGCACCCCGCCCTGGCATGTTGCTAGAACCTGAATGCTCTAAAAAATGTAGAGGGGAGGAAATGCATCAAAATGGGGGGGGGGAAGCTACATCAAAATGGGGAGGGGGGGGGAGGGAAGATACAATCAAAAATGGGGAGGGGGGGGGGGGGGAAGATACATCAAAATGGGAGGGGGGGGGGGGAGATGCATCAGAATGTAGAGGGGGGGGGTAATGTATCAGCATGTAGGGGGGAATACATCAATATGCAGAGGGGGGGGGGGGGAAAGGTTAAAGGATAAAGTAGTGCCTATTCAATGTAACCATACAACTTCGTCTCCAGGCATGGAAAGCCAGGTTAACGGGCTACGAGGAGGCTCTAAAGCTGTTTCAAAGGATCGAGGACGACAAGAGCCCTGAATGGGGAAAGTTCTTGGGACTGATCAAGAAGTTTGTGACCGAGTCCAACGCTGTGGCCCAACTGAAGGGACTAGAGGCTGCCCTCGCTTTTGTCGAGAATGCACACACGGCTACTAGGTGAAATTCCCCACCCACTCTAACTTTACACACCAACTATATATAATAAACATAATGACTCTTGTGTTCTCTTCTATTGTGTTTTCTGGGGTTGTGATGTAGGCTATACTGCATGTTCTTGTGCCCTATAGGACGGTGGGTGAAGTGGTGAGCGGTGTGGTGTTGAAGGTTTTTAACCAGGCCAAGGCACGGGCCAGAGAGCTGGGTTCTGAGATCTGCCTCATGTACATCGAGATAGAGAAGGCTGAAGCTGTTCAGGAGGAGCTCATCAAAGGCCTTGACAACAAGAATCCCAAAGTTGTCCTGGCTTGTGTGGAAACCATTCGAAAATCACTCTGGTGAGCCTGAGGGGGTCGTTGATTTGACCACTGAATTGTATATTAATTCTAGTTTTGTAGAAAACTAAATTCAAAATCTTGTATTTCTGTTCTGTAATTCCGTAATTTTCTCTTTATTTTTCCTTTACTTCAGCGAGTTTGGAGCCAAAACGGTAGCGGTGAAGCCCATAGTTAAGGTTTTGCCGAAGCTGTTTGAGTCCAGGGATAAGGCTGTGAGAGACGAGGCCAAGTTGTTGGCTGTAGAAGTCTACAGATGGATCAGAGACGCGTTACGGCCCACACTGCAGAAAGTCAATGCTGTACAGGTCAGCACTTTTTAATTAAGCCTTGGTTTGTTTTTTTAACGCTACTGTAAAGCATTTTAATATAGGTCTATAGATATTGATGGCTTGTAGTACCGTAGTTTGGTGGTAGTCGATGCCTCACGTTTGGTCCCATGTGCATGCCCTGTGTCTATGGTGTATGACGTATCTGTGGGTAATGTATTTCTCAGCTGAAGGAGTTGGAGGAAGAGTGGGGCAAGGTGGCCCCAGGAGCCCCGCGACAGAGCCGCTACATCCGCTCCCAGAAGAACCAGCAGCAGCAGCAGCAACAGCAAGCAGACTCTCCAGCAGATGAGGCTGACCATGTGCAAAGCAATGGTACCCTTTTTAACATTACAATTTTGAGATTTAACGGTATGAAAATTTCATATTACGATTATACTGACAAGTTATCAGTTATCTGTATTAAAGTGGTATTGTTAAAATGTGATGGAAATGCATGTGTATATTCCCGCCGCCCCCTCGTGGTGCTGGGCCTGAAAACACGTTGGCGTTTTCTCTCAAGCTGCAGTAGAGGCCAATTAATTTGACATCACTGAACAGCCACAGATGTCTTGAATTTGGAGTCGTTCGATTAAGTTGAACTCTGTTGCACGCATGGCTTTGTTGGATGGTGATGGTGTTCTAACACGTACCTTTTCCTGAGCACACTAGTAGTTCACCGTCAGCACTCTTGCAATACCCAAAATGTGCCCACACTTCAGCTTTAGTCCTCTTGGATCGATGAAAAATATCTGGAGTAATGTAAACAAACCCACGTAGCATACAACACCTGCATCCGACAGACTGCCATTTACTTTGGTTGATGCTGGCCATTTTTAGCGCTGTAATCATACGTCGGCACTTGCATGTGAGATGCAATTGTAACATTGGACTTTGAACTTTGGGATAGTTTATCCATCGATCCTGAGTGGCCGGCGGTGACTCGCCTCCAGGGAAACGGAGGAGGGTTCAGAAAAGGCTGAGAGTCTAGGCCCACTGTTCAACTCACTTAAGACTTTCTCACTCCTGCTCGCTGAACCTGGAGCATCTGACTATCTCTTGCCGTCCGTTCTATATCCCCTGGGAGTTCAGCATGGTCATCATTGCAGCCGTCTACATCCCACCACAAGCGGACACCGACATGGCACTATCGGACCTACATGATATGCTATGTCAATACCAGAGCCAACATCCTGACACGGCTGTGGAGGTGGCTTTGGACCACTGCTATACACCATTCCAGAGGGGCTACAAGGCTGCCTCTCTCTCCCCCCTATTCGGCACTAAGTGACTGCATACCCTGTATGTGAAGAATAAACTTTCTGAATCTTAAACCGTGGCCGTTTTTATGATCATGCAAATTTGACACGGTTCTAACGTAGTTTATCATGAAACTGGTAAAAGTTGACCGTCCTTAGAATTAATGGTCTGGAATCTAAGGTAGATGTGAATCAGCCCAAGGTTTGATGCACAATCTATCATCTGATGTGTTCTGTTTTTTTAGGAGAGGCGGAGGACTCTACTGGCGCACAGGTGGATCCCTATGAACTCCTGGATCCTGTGGAAATCCTCTCTAAGCTCCCCAAAGACTTCTACGAGAAGATTGTAAGCTTCCGTTCCCCTGTGGCGAGATGGTTGATCCTATATGTTGCATGCCGAGGTCTCTGTGTGAACTTCTTGCATTTCTCGGCAGGAAGACAAAAAGTGGCAGATAAGGAAAGAAGCCCTTGATGCCTTGGAGACGCTGGCTAAAAACCCCAAGCTGGAAGCAGGAGAGTATGGGGATGTAGTCCGCGCCCTGAAGAAGGTACTGAACACGTGTCATGTATCATGTGCTAACCTCTTGTTACTTCTGCTGCCTTTATAATACGTACCATATGTTTTGCATTTGTAGGTCATTGCCAAAGACAGCAATGTGATGTTGGTATCACTGGCTGCTAAATGCCTCGCTGGAATTGCAACTGGTCTCAGGAAGAAGTTTGGGTCATACGCTGGACTAGTAAGTCCTCATGAATAATCACACTCAATAAGTACCCTTTATTCATACGTAGGGGATTAACAGATACTATAGAACAAGTCTACCTTTAGAAGTGTGGAAAATGTCATTTTCCTTCCAAGTGGCTCAATAACAATATCATGGCCTGTGTACTAGGCCTATAAAAAAATAAAATGTCGCCCTATTTTATATCTAAAGAATCCAGATAATATGCAGCCTTAATTGCAGCTTATACATTTCCTGCAGGAAAGCAATTGACATTGAATGAATATAATTAGCAGGGAAAAGCATACGGCCGCAATGTGATGGTATGACCTGTAGGCTGATTATTTTGCTCTCCCCTTCCAGGTGGTGTCAACAATATTGGAGAAATTCAAGGAGAAGAAGCCTCAGGTGGTGCAGATCCTACAGGAAGCCATCGACGCAGTGTTTCTCTCTGTAGGTCCCATGCACCACTTGTGCCAACGCTTCTGTTCTGTCTATCCAATTCCTCAAAGTAATTTGTTGCGATCTGTAGATATTGATCTAAAGGCACAAACTAATTGGGTGCTAACAACACTATTCCTTCTGGTGCAGCTAGTCCCCGGCCCGTACATTGTTTTCAAGAAATCAATTGTCCTCCAAACTGCTCTTTCAGAGGTGTAGCATTTAGGCTATATAAACTCACTCTCCTCATCCTTAAACTACAGCCTTTTGTAATGCATCATATGCAATTTTTGCATAACTTTATTGCAATGGCCCATTATCTGGATTAGCTGTAGAGATGAGGAACATGATTAATCCATCTCGTTGACTAATTAATTTGCATGCATTTTGTGAGTTTTTGCATTCATTTGCATCACAATTGTGCATCTCCAGACCACCCTCCAGAGCCTGAGTGAGGATGTCCTCGCAGTAATGGACAACAAAAACCCCTCCATAAAGCAGCAGGCCTCCTTGTTTCTGGCCAGGAGCATCCGCGTCTCGGCCCCTGGGAGCCTGCCCAAGACCCTGGTCAAACCCATCTGCATCGCCTTGCTCAAGGTTCGCCACCAAGTTCTTGATCGCTGTCAGTTTGTAAAGGTGCAATAAGTCATTGAGAAGGGATGAAATAAATGTTTGCAAAAATGAATATGGGGTCACCACATTGAAATTACATACATTCTGTATGGTGACAACGTCATTTAAGCATAGCGGCGCTCCAGTTAGACGCCTGCTCCTTTTTTAAATTACTTTCTGCAAAACAAAGTAGGTTAAACTATTATGTACATGCATTTAATATATACATTTGTTTATTTCTTCTCAATGACATAATGCATACACCATGAGTTGTGGTGTATGAAAGGGGTTTCCAAGTATCATCTTGGGAGTCTGATGTTGATCTGTCTGGGTTTCATCTCATCTCTCCCGGCAGCAAGTGAATGATTCGACCCCCGAAGTCCGAGATGCTGCTTCTGAAGTTCTGGCAACAATAATGAAAGTTGTCGGAGAGCGAGCAGTCAGCCCCTTCCTAGCCGATGTTGACAAAGCAAAGCTCGATAAGGTATGCTTTGGATTCTCAAAATGTTCGCCTGAATGGATTTCGTTCCGCTTCCGGCGTGTAAACTGTTTGAAACTTTCAAAATTGCATATTTTCCTACATGTACTCCTCCGCCACCTTGTTATCGTGTTCTCCTGGTGCCAAATGCACGGCCAACATCCCTGTATTTATTTTTATATTTTATTAAATCAGTTTCTCTGTATTTGTCCTGATCCTCATTTTGTTTCTTCTTCAGATAAAGGAGACCGCTGACAAAATCCAACTGGCCGGGGTGACGAAGGCGGAACAAGTGAAAGAGAAGTCTGTTGCCACTGCACAGCCAGCGCCACAGGCTCCTGCCAAGACTGCTGGACCCACCAAAAAGGCCCCTGTTGCCAAGGTAAACGACCACTGCTACCAGTCATGTTGGGAACCTCCATCACAAACGCTAGAGCCAATTCATGTCAGTCAAGCAATTAAAGTGACTGCTTGAGTTATCGTTTAAAATGAGTGCATCTTCGTAGGTGGGGTCTAAGAAAACAAAGCCTGCAGCAAGTGGCCAACGCTCAGACGGGGGGAAAAGCAACAAGAAGGCGGAGCCCAAAGCGGTGGAGACGGAGCTCTCGGTGAGTGGGATGTCCTACAGACCTGTCTTATGAGTATTAAGATATGCTTGCATTTGGTTCTGACTGCTGTGCCTGTGTTTGTCCACCAGGTGGAGGTGTGTGAGGAGAGGGCAGCAGCTGTTCTCTCAGCTGACTGCATGCAGAAGCTGGACAGCAGCAACTGGAAGGAGAGGCTGGCCAGCATGGAGGAGTTCCTCAAGGTAGAGTGTGTGTGTGGCTATGTGTGTGTGTGTGTGTGTGGCTATGTGTGTGTGTGTGTGGCTAGTATTGTGTCACAGGAGATTCAATAAATTTCCCCTTGGCATCATGTATTGTTCAAAACTGTCTTAAGCTTTGCATGTGTGTACATGTATGCAATGACTGGGAACACTGCTGTAGCCAAGGCCACACCATGGCCTCTGATCATCCTGATTCCCATCCATGAAAAAGCCCACAATAGTTGTTTTGAGACAAAGCGAGCACAATTGGGCCAAACAGCTTGGGTCATTAACAGGAAAACAAAGCATTTTTCTAACTTGACCGTGACCCATTTCCCTTCTAGGCCGTGGAGTGTATGGATAGCGACGAGATGCCATGCCAGGCTTTGGTTCGCATGCTGGCCAAGAAGCCAGGCTGGAAAGAGACCAACTTCCAGGTAATGAAGTAAAATAAAATGTGTGCCCAGGATTTTTCCTTGGATCCAAATTGGGCCGTGGCAGTAGCTCTACAAAGCAGGGTGACTGCAAAAAAAAAACCTGAAAGCATTTTTTTTACAGCTCTGTGAAGGTCACAAAGGTTACTGCAACTCATGGAACATGAGCCTTATCCTGATGCCCACACAGTCTACAGTGTGCTTATTCCCCTCACTTGTAAAAAATCTAATATGAGAAATATTCGCCACCATACCAATATTTTCTGTCATTGTTACACTGTATGTTCATTTGTCTAATACACCAATGATTTCACAATTTCTCATATGGTGTATTTTACAGTGTCATTAATGTCCAAAAAATACAAATCTCATCACATAGCCACCCTGAAGGGGGATTTTACCAATTGCTTGACAAAGAAATGATAAGCAAGACATTGGATCTCATTCTGGAACATTTTCTTAAGTGTCCTCTTAAATGTCTTCTTACGAACTTCATAAGAACAAACATAAGAAATCTGCCCGCCGGATTCATGAACGCGGGGAAATGTGTTCTTAAACCGCCAAATTGTTCTCAGCTGCGCGCCCCCGATGAGGAATTCCACTGATTCTTAAATGGGATGCGCGTGCTTGTACACCTGAATTTGCATACAGACACGCCCCACCAGCGCCTTATAAGGGCAACAACAGGACCGTGTGCACACAGAATCATGCAACATCATACCAGTAAGATGAGCAGTGAAATGTTTCTCCACTGGCTCTTACAATGTACACACTAAGCAAGGTAAAGAAAATAGAACCAACAATGAAAAATGACAATAGAGAACAAGACGGCTGAGAGCAGATTAAATTGTACAGTTGAGTTAAATACATGAGTAGGCTACTTGTGGATCTTGATAGGCCCTATCATGGGTGTAGAATTTAGTGGGGACGCTGGGGATATGTCCCCACCAATATCCAGCGATATCCCCCCCCCCCCCCATCAGAACCGCGAATTAACGGAGCCCATATGGGCCCATATGATATATTTTAGTTATGGATATTCAGATGTTCATTCACAGAATGTAGATGTGTCAATTCTATTCCACTATGGCTATATCCACGCGATTGAGTTTAGTGCTTATTTATTTATTCACTGCCATTTGCAGTGTTCGTGTCGTGCTTTTATTTATTTTAGGACATCACGATGCCTCGTAGAATCATGACTATACATGTGAAACGGAATTGTTAATTATACAAATATTCTCGTATTTATTATTATAATTATTTACATCCGAGGATGTCTGTAGAATTGATGTGAACGCAATCACCAATGATTTCTCACAAATTCAGCCCTTAAGAACTAGAGCTGTGAATCTTCACTGGCCTCACGATTCGATTCGATTACGATTCAGCTGTCCACGATTCGATTCGATTCTACGATGCATCTTGATGAATCTCGATGCAGCTCAATAACCACAACCTCTTTTTCAGAGCGCTTCTCACGTGTTTCTTCTAGCGCTTCCACATTCCTTCGTTGTGACGTCACACTAGCGCAGGGGTGGCCAACCAGTCAGAGACGAAGAGCCAATTTTTTTTACTGTGTCACTGCAAAGAGCCACATCATACACACATGAACATCTCCCATCTCTTCCTCTCACACACACCAAACATATTTGTAGCCACTGCCAGGGCAATAACATTTTCATAGTCTTATCTAGTTAATTGGGGGGTGCTCCGAATTAACGGAGCACCCCCCCCCCCCCCCTCCCATCAGAACCGCAAATTAACGGACCCCCCCATCAGAACCGTGAATTACCGGACCCCCTCCCCCCCAGCAGAACCGCAATTAACCGGACCCGCCCCCCGCCCCCCATCAGAACCGCGAATTAACGGACCCGCCCCCCCCCCCCCATCAGAACCGCGAATCAACGGACCCCCCCAGTCGGAGCCCGTCACGCACCTCACTGTAGCGTCATTGCGCATCCTTGGCGCAACATCTGTGATAACGCGTTAACTTTGACAGCCCTAAAAAAACCCACAAAATTCAATATGAACGTAAGAGCCGCAAGAAACCAGGCAAAGAGCCACATGCGGCTCGGGAGCCGCGGGTTGGCCAGGCCTGCACTAGCGTATCCCGTCTATTTTGATTATAAATTAATTTGAAACAATGGAGAGACATCGCGTCCTGTAGTACAACTGGGTTGTCTATGACAGCCTGTATAAGGTTCTCCTCCGCCTTTGTTGACAATGTTGATATCGTATGTCCCGCCCCCTCCTCAATTTTGATTGGCTGACAAGAGAGACGTGACATTAATGAGCGCGACGCTTCTCCAAAAGTTGAACTATTTTCAACTCAGAGCACTGGGAGCAGAGCGACCAAAAGCGCTGAACTTCATAGGGTTTGCATTGAAAATAGCCGCTGCCAGCGCTTTTTTTTTTTTTACATCAACGTTAGTAGGCTATAATCGATTATGTTCTGTCACTGCATCGATGCAGAATCGTACATGTCCGCATCGCGATGCATCTTAGAATCGAGTAATTTCCACACCCCTATTAAGAACATGGGCGCACTCCAAATAGGTCGCTACGACTGCTTTTCCGTGTTCTTAAATCCTGTTCTTAGCTAAGAACGAATCCCAGATGAGAAACAATTCAGGAATGCCAGAATTCTCCCGGGAACTTCGTAAGTGGAGTTAAGAAGAAATTTCTTCTTAACTTTTTCTTAACTGCGTTCCAGAATGAGGTCCATTGATCCTTGAGTCCTTCACTTCGGATTTCAAATTGAAATGTCCTTTTGTCAAAATAAAATACTCCACGCTTTGGAGTCCTATAATAATAAAGTTGTAATTTAATCCTCCTAAGCGACTGAACCTTCCGCTTTTTGTACTGAAAAAGATGCAGTGGTGTTGCCAAACAACACTTGGCAACAACTGTAACATACAATACTGCCTGTTCATACCTAACTCGTCGTAAAATGCAGTCGTGTGGTCGTCATGTCATTCTGTACTCGGGACTTCTCGTCTTCACCATATTGACATCCTGCGGTCCTTCAGTTGTGGGTGAGCCCCCTTGGGTCACCGGTTGACCTGCAGTCTTAGTATTCCATAATTGCCAGAGTTGTTGACTTCTTCTCAGTCATGAGGACCAGCTTGGCAATGTCTGCCTTCGGCTTTGTCCAGCCGTCTCCTGGCCTCATGCAGATCCTGCAGGACTTCCTATGGTGTGTCTTGGCCATTTTGGAGGCATTCCATCTCCTTATCTATTGTTGTGGAGCTTCTTTCATCTGCCACACAGTTTCTCCTCTCACCAGATGTTCTGGTCGTTGACTTGCATTACCTGAGACTCAAAGATCTTTGACAGCATCCAGACACTTGCTCTGGTTTTCTCCAACTCCTCCTTTCTGACCTCATTTGCTGTTGCCTGAATTAATTGCATACATGCATGACGAGTTATGTGCATCCTTATAACTCATAAGCAAAGACGTGAGTTTAAACTGACGATTCTTGATCTACTTCGGTTATGGCTCTGGGGACACAGACTTTGAACTTTGGTTCCGCACATAAAAAAACCAAACTAGACTTATATCATTCGGATCTATCATGTGGATCACAACACTACAAACTGTACAGATATGAATGTGTACCATTACACCCCTACAAATTATACACAGTGCTGCCATATTACCGTATTGAATGTATGCCAGCCACATGTTTTTTTTTTATTTTTAAATGTGGTTAATTGTGATATTAAACTCTTATTCATTATTTAATTCTTTCGTATCTAATCTGTCCATCGATTTTATTCCGATGGTCATAATTAATTCAATGCAAATGAAATGTAATTCTGCAATTACTTCATTACTAGATTGACCCCCCCCCTTAAATATAACTCTTTGGGTGTGGAATATACATTTTTCAGCTTGGCGTCCATGTTCACACGCTACAGTCTGGTCGCGTATGAATGAACATGGCCTCCAATCGATGGTGGATTTGTCGTAAAACCGTACTGCTGTATTTCACATGCATTCTTCTTCAGCGTTGGCATCCCACTGCCTCTGCCGTTTTTGATATAGTGTTGCCTTGCAGCTCCAGTCAGTGCAGTAACCATGAGTTCAGTGATTTACCATGCTGCCGACAGTTGGGCGCTGGTGGGATTTTTAAAGCCGTTAAGCTTGCTTGACATTCATCGCTGGGACACGTATGCACAAGGCTCCGGGATGCAATGCATGTTCTAAGCGGGTGTTTCAAGAGGAACGGATTGATTTTGGTACAACACTGAGAACACTTCTTCTCCCCGCCCAGGTGATGCAGTTGAAGCTGCAGGTTGTCGCGGCAGTGGCCCAGCGGGGCGTTTCTCAAAGACGTCTGCCTCCGTGGTCCTGGATGCTCTGGTGGACAAGGTGGGAGACGCCAAGTGTGGCGCGAAGGCCAAGGAAGCCCTCAGCGCCATCGGCGAGGCGTGCTCCCTTCCCTGGACTGCTGAGCAGGTAGCGTTTTGCACGGCAAAACCGGCTCATATCGACCCCATGCTGGCCCATCACTCATCATGTTCTCTCATTCCTGCCTTTCCTCGTAGGTCGTTTCGATAGCCTTTGCCCAGAAGAATCCCAAGAATCATGCGGAGACTCTAAACTGGCTGACCAATGCTATAAAAGAGTTTGGTTTTAAAGGGTAAATGTTGCACGATTTCCCGACCGTTGTGATCGTATTGTTTGGTCTCTGTGTGTTTCTATCGCTTTGTGTCTGTTTTTACATGAATACGCCTCTTGTCCCCTTAGGGTAAATGTCAAGGCTTTCATTGACAATGTAAAGACTGCTTTGGGAGCTACAAATCCTGTGAGTTTATTTTATTTTGTATATTAAGTCAATCAGTATTATATTTCCCGCCATTTCTCCATAATGGTATTAAGTGGTCCAAAATCTATCTAATTTACTTGTCAAAGACTCCTTTGAACTGTGTATTCATCGCCACAGGCTGTGCGGACGGCAGCCATTGGCCTGCTGGGCGTGATGTACCTGTACATGGGCGCTCCCCTGCGCGTGTTCTTTGAGGCAGAGAAGGCCGCCTTGCTCTCTCAGATAGATGCAGAGTTCCAGAAGGTACGTGTTGCAAGAGATGGAAATACTCTCAGAGAGGGAGGGTTTACAGTTGTGAAATAAATCTTTATGTGTCTCCCGCTCACCCTCTCAGATGCAAGGTCAGAGCGCGCCTGCTCCCTCCAGGGGCTCCAGCAGGAAGGCGGATGAGGAGAAGGAAGAGGCGGGGGCAGAGGAGCAGGAAGACTGCATGGCCGCGGAGGATGTCGTAGATTTTCTGCCCCGCACTGACATCAGGTGACCTTTCCGCATCCCCACTCATTGTGGTCAGTTATGTCTTGATGTAATTGGTGGTTGTTTTTAACCTTTTTTTTTGCGGGGGCTCTCTGTGGTTTTGTGCAGTGATAAGATCACCAGAGACATGGTGGACAAGCTCGGGGATAAGAACTGGAAGATCCGGAAGGAGGGTCTGGATGAGGT
The DNA here is from genome assembly GCA_002895965.2 of Coryphaenoides rupestris. Classification (NCBI taxonomy): domain Eukaryota; kingdom Metazoa; phylum Chordata; class Actinopteri; order Gadiformes; family Macrouridae; genus Coryphaenoides; species Coryphaenoides rupestris. Next base: position 50,575 of record PIJE02002560.1, read on the forward strand.
GGCGGCCGTCATTTCGGAGGCCAAGTTCATCAAGCCTGCACTGGGAGACCTGCCACTGGCACTCAAGGCCCGCCTGGGGGACTCTAACAAGATCCTGGTAGGTACAGCGCAGACCAAGTGAAAGCCATCACCTGAGTTGACTTGAGTTTTGAGCGAGTCAAAGAGCCAGGCGCTTGTATTTTCAGCCTCTAGGTAGCAGTCACTGCCACCCATCTGTAATTGCTGGTAGTGCTCCTTATATTCATATATTGATTTGTATCATTTGACCAGGTCCAGCAGACACTGTCCATCATGCAGCAGTTGGCCACAGCCGTGGGCCCCGGTCTGAAGCAGCACGTCAAGGTCCTGGGCTTGCCGGTCATCACGGTCCTGGGAGACGGCAAGGCACGACTACTACAGCAGAAAGTGATCGATGCACACTGCTGCTCCTGTGTTTTTACAACAACTCTAACAGAGGCATTTGTAGAAGGGCCTCCCTCTTGGTACCACTCGTTCTCTGACCTTTTTTTCTGTGCGCTCATCTCTAGGTCATGGTGCGCGCCGCCGCCCTGGCCACACTGAGCGCTTGGGCGGAGCAGACGGGAATGAAGGAGTGGCTGGAAGGGGAGGAGCTCTCTGAGGAGCTCAGGAAGGAGAGCTACTTCCTCAGACAGGAGGTGACACCATGTGACTTCAACTGTCTAGTATAGTTCTTTATTGTGACTCAGGCTGGGCTATTATAATGGTATATGAACCACAATGTCGATATTGGCCTCCGCATTAAATTTACCATGGCCACGGGGGTGATTTTTATTTATAAAAAATGTTTTTATTTAAAGACTAAGAATTCATGTGACGAGTCCTATTTTGATTCTAAGATTTGTGCTTTCGCTTTTATTTATTCATAGGTTTATAAAATACATTATTGTAATTGCAGTCTTCTCTTGATTTACAGTGCGACACAATTATTTTATTCCCCAAAAATAATCGATAATCGTGATCGCAATACCGTGCACAATAATGGTGATTATCATTTTAGCAGCCCTAATTGTAACCCGTAAATGTTCCTCTTGTCAATGTGAATTTCGCACTGAGCAGTTTCCAATCCATTATTATAAACTAACCATTATGAAGAAAAGTATATTGCTGACATTATCATCTCCTCCTCCTCCAGTTGCTAGGCTGGCTGACAGAGCGCCTGGCCACGCTGCGCGCCGTACCCTCTGACCTCGCGCTTTGCCTGCCCCCGCTCTACTCATGCCTGGAGGACCGCAACGCAGAGGTGCGCAAGAGGGCCCTGGACGCCCTGCCCATCTTCATGACTCACCTGGGCTTTGACAAGATGAACAAGGCCGCGGGGAAACTCAAGGTAGGAGGAGACTGCTTGAGAAAAACTGCCACCTCATGGACAATTTATTAACGATGCCATGGTTGATCTTCCCTGTATAGTCGAATGTAATTGACCCAAAAGGTAATTAAAACAAATGTGCAATAAGTGTCACGACTGTTGCCCTTCCGCCAATATATAACCTAGTTTTCCAGTTTTATTATGCATTTTGTTGCCTCTGACTGCTGTCTCCGTTTAGCCGGCATCCAAGGACCAGGTGGTAACCCTGCTGGATAAAGCCAGGGCCGCCATGCCAGCCAAACCGGCGCCGCCCGCCAAACTCAAGGCCACTGCCAGCGCCCCTGCTGGGAAGCCAGCCGCAGGTGTGTTACTTTCGTTATTCCGTTTTGCCAACAAAGAGTGGGACGTGCCAAACTTCGCCCAAAAACCCAAAGTGTTTCGCCTCCGCCGCCAGCCTGGGAGATTTGACACCTTTTTTTTTTGCACCTCCTCTATTCCACCACAGTCTCCGCTGAAGTGGCTCCCGCTGCCTGCTCACGTGCTGCTGAAATCGCGGAGGACAAAGTCGAGGCCAAGAACACAAAATCAGCCTCTGTGCCCAAAGGAGGAAAAGTGAGTTTCTCTGTCAGCAAAGTTCATGGACTTGTGTCTCTGCTGCAGCCCCCAGGGTCTTGCTCACTGTTGAGCTCTGCTGTTATTTTGGTCAGCGGAGGTCTCAGGACCTGAACTGCAGCAGCAACAGCTTAAACTCCAGCGTGGAGTCGACCGGCAGCAAAAACCCTGGCTCCTCCTTCCAAACGAAGAACCATAAACGGGTACCTTGGGCTTAGCGCCCGGCATGTCCTGCGAGAGGCGCTGGTGGCCGGGATCACTTTATTTATCCCTTTCTCTCTTAACAAGACACAGGGGTGCTAGGTGTTCACTCACCGGTGGTGTGCGTTTATTTACTTCTTGAAACCACTGAGGTTGTGTTAATGTTTTGTGTGGAGTTTATTTTTCTCTTCTCTACTTCCTGCCAATGTGACAGGCCATTTCAACTGTCAAACTACCGACCGGCTGGCCTTTTTTCGTGCTCTCGACTTGCGCTTGACTAAGCGGTCTCTCGTCCTCTCCCTTTCTGCAGAGTGCCACAGCGGGGAAGAAGGCCAAGGAGGAGGAGGACCGCTCGGGACCCCTCTTCATCCTGCTAGCCAACAGGAAGGAGCAGCGTGCCAAAGATGAGAAAAGCTTAAAGTGTGTGTCCAAATGGCACTTTTTGTTGTTCTCTGCGGAATGGGCGTGCGTGCACATGGACCAAAACACACTTGCACACAGCAAAATGCACACACACACCCAAACGCTCTTGTGAGCACAGACATACTCTGGCACGCATGCCCACTCAAAAGTGGAACCGTGTACAATATCTCAGCAAAAAGAAGAAATGCTAGTGTGTGTTGACCGTTTGGCTGTGCCGTGGCCCTCAGGTGCTGAAGTGGAACTTCCCGTCCCCGCGGGAAGAGTACGTGGAGCAGCTGAAGGCCCAGATGGCGCAGTGCGTGGCGAAGTGGCTGCATGATGAGCTCTTCCACTCAGACTTCCACCACCACGTCAAGGCAATCAACACCATGATCGAGGTGAGAGCCCGCTGTCCGCAAATGACCCCTCCCCTTTTTCCTTCTACATGTTGGTGGGGAGGGAAGGGGGCGTGAGAGTGATGAGTTGCACTGCAATGTCGGGGCGCTGGCTGCAGTGGCGGCCGCGTCCCGGGCCGACCCTCGCTGGGGACACCCCATGTGCACAGGGGCCATCTGACCCACACTCCTTCCCAAAGAGTCCATCCATTTTTATTTTTGTTTATTTTATTCTTGCACTACTCGATCTAGTCTGTTTTGTCATTGTTCATTTTTGTGCATGGTGGTTTAGAAACTTCTCGGAATGTATTTGACATTTTATAACCCAAAGTCATGTTTTTTTTATTTAATTGGCTGGCTTCAATTGAGGAGTAGCCAAGTAAGCCTGACTAGACAAGTGGCCACATGATTGCATTTGTCCACATGATTGCATTTAGTAAGCTATGGTCTGCTTTCTTGACTTTTTAATTACGTTTACTCTCGGTACAATTAAGCTTCTCTGTCACTACAGGCATCTACGGCCATCTTTGACTTTTTCTCTGACCTACTTTCCTCCCTTTTTTGTGTGGATGTTGTGTACTTTTTTATTTTGAAGCACTTTGAGGCGGAGATGGCCTCCGTGGTGTCCTGCCTGGACCTGGTGCTCAAGTGGTTCACGCTGCGCTTCTTTGACACAAACACCAGCGTGCTGATGAAGGCCCTGGAGCTCATCAAGCTCCTCTTCCTCTTGCTCGGCCAACAGGACTACCGCCTCACCGAGCTGGAGGCCAACGCCTTCATTCCCTACCTCATCCTCAAGGTCGGTGCCCCCCCTTCCTCCTCATCTACTCGTGTGTTTATGTGGGAGGGGGGGGGGTTACACAATGATGAGTTGCACTGTCGATGGGCTTGCATTTGGCTGCAGTGGCGGCCGCAAACCCGTCCCGAGTCTCCATGGTGACACACGATGTGCACAGGGGCCATCTGAGCACCCCCCCTCCTGCCCCCACCACCCTCAACCCGGTTGAATGTTGCTTAGTTTTTCCTGTGCTTCACATGTTTGGCGTTTTGTGTGTTGCAGATGGGGGAGTCCAAGGACGTGGTGAGGAAGGATGTGCGCGCCATCATGAGCAGCCTGTGCAAGGTCTACGCGCCCAGCAGGTTGTTCCCCCTCGTCATGGAAGGAACCAAGTCAAAGAACTCCAAGCAGCGCTCTGGTGAGGGCGACCCCCGCCATAAAGACATGAGTCTTTTGGGTATAATTAGAGGGGCCGGCGGCGTGTTTGAATGAATGACCAATCTGGGGCCGAGAGGTTTAATGTCTCTTTATCTAAGGCACTTGAACTGTAATTTCCCTCGTGTGCGTCTTGTTCTTCCTGCAGGGTATTCTCGCCACAATTTGTAGCCATTCAAAGTGACAAACCCCAATCACAAATCCACCTCTCTATTAACTAATGTATATATTTTCTGCTTTTTTATTATTCCCCATAGAGTGTCTGGAGGAGCTGGGCTGTCTCGTCTCGCTGTGCGGCATGTCGGTCTGCCAGCCGACACCCGCCAAGGCGCTCAAGGAGATCGCCGTGCACATCGGCGACAGGGACACGTCGGTGCGCAACGCGGCGCTCAACACAATCGTGGTGGTCTACAATGTGTGCGGCGAGCAGGTCTACAAGCTCGTCGGCAACGTAAGCCCAGCATTTTAGTTGGCCGCATCGATAGGCTTCTTGAAAGACCTCTGGCACGGCACCGGCAAAAGCATCAATTCTTAATGTCGCCGTTGGTATGGAAGCCGAAAAGATACTACGCCACAAATTAGAAATGCAATCTATAAAAACAAAAACCTAACATTCAGCAAAGGTCCAGAGGATGTTTTGTGGGTCAAGAAAGACTTCTGCAATTAAAGTGTACGAAACTAATTTTAACAGCCTTTTAGTTGTTTCTTTAAAGCCATACTCTCAATTAGCAGGCGTATTCTCCAGTGGTGTCGGTACCTTCTTCCAAAAGGGTGTCTGCCCCCAACGCCAGCAGGGCCCTGCTAAAAGAAGGCACAGAAGGCCATGTGTTCTAAATATCAAGCCTCAGGTTGCACTCCTCTCTCTGTCTCTCCCCCAGCTGTCAGAGAAGGACCTCAGCATGCTGGAGGAGAGGATAAAACGGTTGGCCAAAGAGGCCCCGAAGCCCCCCGCCGCCGAGGACAGCAAGCCTCCCGGGTCCTCCCTGCCGTCCCACCCCAGTGCCAGCATGCTGCGGAAGGCCCCTGGCACCGCCGCCAATGACCACGCCGCGGCCAAGCTACGGTCCGCAAGCGGCCCCCGATGGGGCGTGTCTGCCATTACGCATGCTTTTTGAAAGTCTGAGTTTATTTTCCCTGGGGGAAAAAAATGACCCAGTAATAAAATGTCCTTCAGGGATATCGTTGTTTTTTTTTATGTTGAATGCATCGACGAGGTGGCACGGTTGTTTGTCAAACAAATTACATTCCAAGGTGCTTTTACTGAAAGGCCGGCCTGCTGTGTGGAAAGCGTGATATTATGGGCACCATAATTATTTTATTTTACATTTTTCCTTCTGGGTTGGATTTTTATTGTAGTTCCTGTATCCTGGAATGAACTACTGTGCTTTCTGTGATCCACCATCAACTTTGTTGTTTTGTTTAACCGGGTTTCCAATTTGTCACCGCAGTCAGCTGCGTACCCAGAATGCCGCAGGGCCACCGCTGGAGCAGGAAGTCACGGCGGTGTTCCACCTGGACCTGGACCAGCTGGGGACAGACTTGGAGCCGGTCACAGAGCCTGACCTGCTGCAGCATGAGCTGGAGGACCCAGAGCCAAAGTAGGACACCCATAGGAACACCACATTGTGGTGGACTGCATTATCCCTGCCACTGTATTCCTGTAGAGCTGTAAAAATGATGTAACGGCATTCAAATGTGTTCACGCTCTGTATACCCTCTGATATGCTATTTTTTGCAAATATGCTAATACAATACTTGTGGTTACTTTCAAAAGAAACTCTTTGAAGATCATCATCTCAACCATCCTTTCAACAGTCTTTTTTTTTTTGTAATCACATTTTTTCCTTTTTCTTTTTTTTTATAGGCACTGCTTATACCAGGTCATGTGTAAGATCACCTCTGTAGACCTCCAGACCAGCATACAGGCCCTCACACAGGTATGAATAGCACACCTGGCACTTGATTACAGATGGGATGTGAATTTCATTTGGCATATTGGCCATAAAATGAACCCGATCATCTGAACATTTAGATATGTCCAAGAGTTGCCAAATATTCAGTGCAATATGATGCAGTAGAAAGCTAAATCGGGTAAGCTTGTTGCTTTGTGCTCCATGGTTGTGAAGAGGGCGAAGAACTCTGCACCCCCCCACCCTTCAGTTTCTTTGCCATTGTGCGTGGATGTGATTGACAGGCCAGATGGATTTCCCCAACCCAATCAGGGAAGAGATGCAATCTCAATCTTTTAATGTGCACGTCTCTGTCTGTGCGTCTCTTTCTCTCTGTCTCTCTCTCTGTGTCTGTCTGGGTGGCGGACCTAGATGGACGAGGTGTTCCGCCAGAGCGGCCGGTCCGAGGTGCTGGTGAGCCAAGTGGACCGCTTCCTCAAGGCCACGGTGCACCAGCTGCGGCTGACCCACGGCACCCACATGGCCGACCAGCGCGTGTCCCATGAGGACGTCTCTGCGCTCTACACCTGCGTCATGGGCACCATCCTCACGGTGAGCATGGCCCCGCCCCCTTCTACCAGCTGTGCCGTCATGATGCGATAACCAGTGTTTTTTCTAGATCAGCCTGACAACCAGTGCTGTAATCTAGATTTCCTTTTTGAAAGGGCAGTGGATTTGCAGTCTAGGGCCTGTTACCGAAGCACGGTACTTTCTAATATGCTTTTCACACTACACTTAACCCGGGGTTAAGCAGCGTTTCACACTTGCATTTTTGAAAGTGGGTTAGCACCGCTTTTAACCCTGGGTTAACTAACCCTGCTACGAAGCAGGGTTAGCACCGCAATTGCGGTGCCAAGAACAATAGTGTGAAATGAATGTGGGGTTAGAAGGTAAGAGCGATATCAACGACTATCCATCCAATCACAGACCGCAACCTCACCTCATTTGCATATTAATCGCACGCGCATCTGTGATGCGCGATCTTGAAATTAAAATGTATTAATTTCTCTATACTTAAAATAAAATCGAAAACCTCCTCATATACTCTTCTCTTCTCCAGTAAAATTTGTATTCTCTCTCGTCGCTCTCTCGCTCTTTTGTGTGTTTAATTACTATCGCCATCACAGCGGCGTGATGACGTCATTTTGACAGCTAAGCCCGAGTTTTCAAAGCCTGTCCGAATCACTCAAGAGGTCATCGTTCCTGGCAACAAGCATCAGAATATCAAGTGCACACGACAATTACCATATAAAATTGATTATTGTTTGCATACTTTAACATGGTGTTTTTTTGTGTGTTCAAAATCTCATGTTCTTTCAAATACATTAAAAAACCAAAGTGCGAACGTGTTTACCAAAAATTTTAAGTGTAGAAGAATAAACGTTGATATGTCATACGCTGTGGTATAAGACACTAATCAGGTACAAAGACAAAGGATGGGCAATAGTAAATGACCCATCAAGCTGGATTTTTCAAAAGAACTTTCCTCTCCCAGTTTCGTCCGTCCACGTCAAAAGCCACAAGGATGGGCAGCAAACCTTTCAGGCACTTACAAAAACCTGTGAAAAGTTAACAAAGATTTTGTTAAGAGAGTTTCATACGCATCTCCTACTCGAGGAGCAACATCAAGCAACTTATAGCCATTAATAATCAGTTACTTATCAAAAAAGACATTATGCTTCATAGCACCTTACCAAGAAAATCACCAATCTGGTTGGCTTTCCTCGCTTCGATTCCACGTTGAATGAAGAGCGTGGGTTAGCACGTCTCAAACCCACCGTTAAGCGAAGAATGATGCTCGTTGTCTGCGGTCAGAAAGGCCTGCTTGTAAAATAGTCTTCACAGTGGTTCCGATTAAGAGCGCGGTAATACGGAGGCTGCTGCACACAGTCGTTCGCAATACGTCAACCACCAAAGTGATAAATCAAAAAGATACCCAACCTCCCACAATAACCAGAAGAAATCCTGGCCATGCATATCCATCTGGCCGAGGGCTTTGACGACCCCACTGGCAGTCATTGGGCTCACAACCGGGCTTCACGGAAACAGAAGCAACAGTATTAGGGGAGACCCGCAACGGAAGTGGGCATGGGCACAAACTGCAGACTGAAAACCTGGGGTATTACCAATATTAACGGCTAGGAAAACTTGGTCTCGGGCAACAATGTATCTTGCACTCAATTGTCATGTTGTAATGCTTAATCAGAGATGTATGAGACCTACTCTTTGTTAATGCACCAGGGCCGCCTGAATCAGCGCACCCCACCAAACCTGTGCCGAGACACATCCGTGCAACCACAGGTCATAAACGCACACTACACTCAGATGTGTGTGCTATTAAGTTTTGAGCAACCTCTTGGCAGCAAAGGAATTCCTTCGGGAGATAGAATAAGTTGCCACTCTTAGACGTATTGGTGCGACACAAGGGTGCACGGCATGTAGAGTACCAGCCTGAGTATAACAAAATGCCCAGACTGATGCACACATGGACCCATGGGCTTAAATTAGAGAGATCCATAAAAGAAACGTAACAGTAAAAAAAATTAAACACAACGCACGTTCCCCAAACTGTCTAGATTTTTGGATTAAAAAAACCAGATAATTAAACTGCTAGTAGAGAAAATTGTTCTAATGTTTGAAATAACCTGTTTTCATGCAGTGGTATATAATTGTGTTATTTGGCTCTAGGTTCGTTAATCAAGAATGATAAAAAAAAAAATGTAGCGTCTGCCTTTCCAATCTATGAGTTATCAAAATAAACAAAACCGTTATGTTTCAGGGAGTTAAGAGCACACTTTGTGGTAATGTTGATCTCATGTAGCTCTCAATTCATCAAATGTTACCGCGGTCTTGGTCTGTGACACTCGATGCGAACGAGCTATGTGGCTTCTGCCTGCCATCCTTCCGTCTGGTGAACACCATTGAATTTCTGCAATGCCACATGTGTACTCGGTCGCACCTTGTGTCAGTACGTAAGCCTGGATGGTATGTGTGCACATGGTTCGCGGCAACTGCGTTCTCGCAAACATGGAGAGGTCAGGGTTTCTGAGCGGTTTGTGTGTTTGACAAACCTCCAAGCAGGCAACCGTATCTTTCCCTGGACTAAACCCGTCAATTCCCTTCCGAAAACGATGAAATAACCTCCGATCTTAAGAGATTCATGGAATCAAGAGAACACGCACACCACCTCCTTAAATCATGTCTCGGACTAACAGGTGTAACAACATTCTACCGCCAATTTGTATGGAGCCACTAACCCCCGTGTCCGCTTCCAGTCATTTATCGGTCTCTATCTAAATTTGGTGAACTGGTGTTAAGATTGCATGGGACTAGGCTTAATCTCATCATTAAAAAAGCTAATTAAATATCAAGGAACCTTAAACATTTTCTTTTCATCTGAACATAGAATGTATTTAAAAAATATTTAAGCAGTATACTACATTAGACCTACCGTGATGAGTCTTTGCGTGGTTCCCTATCGCACGTGTGCCATTATCAGGCTTTGGTAGAGGGAACTTGCGGCGGGCCTGGAAAAGTAGGACCCTAGCCATTCGGGGGTCCGCTGCCTAGAGTAGTGGAGGCCCCAGACTCCGGCCGCGGGCCCGCTCACACTTATTTAGTGAACTCTCGTAGGCCGCGTAATTCAGGCCGGACATTGTCTTTAACCTCCATACTTTTGCGACGTAATTGTTCGCAAACTAGAATCTTGTTGCCCAGATGCGACAGGTCTAGCTCATATCGACTTATTTGAGCACTTTAACTCGGCAGTAAGTGTTGTATATTTAGTTTTCAATTTCAATTGTAAGTCTGATTTTCTGGTAATAATGTTTGAAGCATTTTTGTACAGGCAGTTAACGATAATTTCTTCCTTAGTTTTCTGGAAGTGAGTGAGCGAGCAGCTGCGCTTGACTGATTAACACCGAGTTGATCCATTGGGTCCACAATATGGTCAGATCAAGTGTTGTAATAGGTCTTACGTACAGAATATTATATCCCAGTGGAATAGCTACAAAAAACAACTCAGACGATCTTAAATTGCGTTTATAGAGTGTATTATTTTTAAACGTAATCCGCCTACTAATACTAACCATTGGAATTCAATGAGCATGCACGGTAAGGTGCGGAGAAACAGTTACTGCTATTATTCCATACAGAAAGAAATCATCCTTTGTCTTAACCGCGAGTAAGCCTTGACTTAAAATAGAATTGACCAAAACGAGGCCTTCCAAGGTAGATACATTATAATTGCAATTGGGCCGTGATTCTGTGTGTTTGTGGACATTGGTGGGGACATTCACAGATATTGCGCCGTAAGGATTGCGCCCACATTACGCAACGCGTGAGGTGGTGGAATATTTGTGGGGTAACATGTGCCCGCAGCGTCGCCCAGCTGAAATTCTACCCCCAGATAATAATGCATAAAAAAAAACGTCCAAATCACGATAAAAAACAGTCACCGCTTAGAAATGGCAACATGTCTTGTTTAAGTCACCTTGCATGCATGAAAGGAAAAGAATCGTCATCCACGGTTTCAGGGGCCCAGTCCAGTCCGTCCTCATCCTCTATGTTGGACTTTCTTGCCCAGCGACGCGCTGAAACGGGACGCCTCACTGCTGCTGCTGGCTCGCTGCTGGTTAATAAAAGGCCGTCTTTTGAATTAATATTTAATTTCAAATTGAGAGAGATGAGAAAAAAAAAGACGCTGAGGCCCGGCCGCGCAAATCGCGAGCTAATGATGGGGAATCCATTCTGCCGAGCGCGGCCTCTCGGGCTGTCGGGCTTTCGGGTCCCGCCGGGCTCGCTATTGCAAGGGCTCTCAGCAGCTTGGGGTCCTGGCATGCCACTGACTGATTGTCTTCTTAGCGATCCACAGACATTGTTCAGTGGGTCTTATTAACTCCCTCGGTCGGTCCAGACTCTAAGACCATGGATCTTCTCCCTTGACTCTATTCTTGCTGTATTATGTGGGCCCATTTGCATCGCAGACTGGCCAATGCATTCATTGCTTATAATCCAGTGTTTGGCTGACATGCTGCGTAACTTTACTTCCAGCTTACCTTCAAACTGGTCAATTTGGTCTTCATCGCTGATGCTTGAACATATCGGTCTGGCCGTCCCCAGCTGTGCTTCATTGTGAGGCGCTGGCCTGATGGGTATTGGGTAGACTCAAGGACTTCAGTGCCCAGGTTCATCTCCAAGCGAAGAAACTGAGACGGCACATCTTTGCGATTCAAATAACGATACGCATCTGGTTTAAAACAGTCTATCCTGCCGAGAGAAGTGTTAGTAGACCGGAAGAGTGTGTCATCTCCTAAGATACATGACGGCAGCAGTTCGGCTTCAGAGCACATGCCATCGCTCATGCAGCGCGCAAAACATGGCTGTACCTCTTCACGTTAACTTTTTAGCTGTGTAGAAGTTCATTTGTAGCATCAGCCAGCTTAGCTCGGTCACCCTTGTATTTCACCTTGAAGAGCCATTCCACTAGCTTACGCCTGCATCTAGACAACAAAGTACACATGTTGTTTAAGCGCACAGGGTCTCTAAGGTAGAGTAAGAAGCACGCTTGTCCAACGTCCCGTTGATAGTCGGCCTGTTATAGCAAGGATCGGCTAGACCTCTAAAGCCCTCCATTGGATCTCTTCTTTAGAACATCCTTATTCAATCAAATACAACTCGTATTTAGTCTATGGAAAGTCTCATCTCTCAAGAATGGATTTGGTCGTCTGGACCGTATTTTCTATTCTATGGGATGAAAACCTTTTTGATGTCTCTGTGGGTTCATCCACAGCGAAATAATCCTGAGTTGGCTGGATCGGCGCCGGCATTATCCAGAAAGGTCCATTGTCCTAGCCGTCGACCTTAAAGTTAGGACACTAGCCCCCGGAGGTAAATCAGTGGGCGGGGTTGGGTCGAGTGGAATGTTGGACACACAAATTATTGCAGCAGCAGCACCGTGTCTCTATGCAATTATTAGTCCCTCTTTAAAACCGCACTATGTTTGAAATGGTGTTGGCGTCCACCGAAATAGGAAGGCTGCTCAGCAGGCACACTCTGTTTAATTGAAAAATGAAAAAAGACTGTGATGTTTGAGATAAACCTTTACATTTTCAATTGTTACTAATTGATAATATGTTAGGATTCCGGGTTATGGGAGTCTCTTTCATTTTTTATATGAATGAGTTTTTTACTATGTCCAGGTTTCGCGATTCTGACACCTTACCTGTTCAGAAAGGGTATCCAGCAGAGATGCGATTAATCTAGCATGTCGATTATACATATCAGCATCACAAAGTGACATCACTCACTCTCTCAAATATTGTATTGCAGGTTTTATCCGAATCTTGGGATACATTCATTATATTTTTCTTGTCGAGGCCATGCACCCCTCATATCTATTATTCTCTGGTTCAATCTGTCTTGTCCAATGATTCATGAGTACGAGCTGACATGTAGTGTGGGGGTCCTTTGCAGCCAGGCCCAAAGGAAGCGCTCAGGTTCCGTAGCGTTCATCTCAAAGGAGGGGCAAGGAGGCCGCCACAACCCGGCCAGATTGGGCAGCCGGGCCCCCAAGCGAGAAAGCTTCCTCACCGATTCAACGCCTCAGCAGATTACACAACACCAAATATCTTCGGTCTCGTTGAGCCAGGCACGGGCGGGGGGACCGCGTAGCGCTGCGAGACAGCCTGCATTGTCCGGGTTGGCCCATAATCGGAGAATGAGGCTTCACAGAGAGAGAAACGGTTATCAAAACACCAAATTCAGGACTCAAAACCTTCAACCTATTCAGGCTTGCTCGAGCAGTTGCGCCATCCCTTGGCAATGTACCGAAGCCAGGGAAGGAGTGTTATGCCAAGCATAAGCCGCAGTCGAGGAGGGAAGCAGATTGAAGCCGGGACCAGAAGGAGGTAGGAGGAGGAGTGTGGCTACACCTGAGGTAGTTGCCTACAGAGGGAACGTGGAGTGGCTGGGGCGCGGGTGTACCTCGGAAGAGGAAGGATAAGGATGCTCCTGCGTTGCAGAAGGCAGGCACGAAGTAGGGGAGTGGCTTTGTACAAGCTGGTCGCCTGTCCCATCCTCATTGTCGCCCAACGTGGAGCTGACCACTCCGCCCAGGCGGTCAGCATCTTACCTGCCACATAGGCGTATGTGCAGTCCCGTACGCAAGGTTTGCCATGTTTCCTTGTTCCAGGACACGGCACGCCGCCACGCCCTTCACCCAGACCGCTCCTACGGGCCCAGCAGCTGGGGTTTAAGAGTCACAGGGACCTTCAGGGTACATGATTCTTTAGCCATCAAAAGGACATTGGAGGGATAGAACAGGGGAATAAAAGAAAAGAAAAAGCCCGAGAGTCTCAATCTTCCATCTGAACTAGCGCCAATGAACTCTCCTTTCGCAATACAAATACCTGATAGGGACAGGGGGGTAATCAACCTTTTTTTTTTTTTTTAGAAAAGAGGGAAGAACGACAGAAACAAACTACCTAAGAATTGGGCAAGTGTCCCTGGTCCGACTTCATTCCTCTGTGATGGAAGTCCGTCTGTGAGATTCACGAGCCGGTTCTTCGCATGGTTACCAGGATATAGTCTTTCACACGAATAACTTAACCCTGGTTAATACGTTAACCCTGGGTTATAAGTTACCCTGGGTTAATTTTACTGGACATTCAACTAGTGTGCTTTAACCCTGGGTTAAAACAATTGACCCCGGGTAACGTTTTCTACACGTGGTGAGTCGAGACCCCGGGTTAACGTTTTCGTCGATTACATTATTTTGACTGGGTTATCGATACTAATTGAGTGGCTCGGCCCAGAGGCGCGGACCTTTGTTTACATTTTTAGCCGGCTTG